>MU831598.1:0-144810 GCA_029204225.1 Diphasiastrum complanatum
CCCACAACAAAGTGTGTACTACGCTGTTTTGAAATTGCACTTCACCTCTTTTAGCCAAGCTGAATATACATTCTAGTGACTCTACAACCAAAAAAACCTGTACAATACTTCTGAAGCTACTTTGGGACCTCAAAAACCAAAACATGTAAAAACATAAGGAATGTGCCATGCTAATCTATTGTTGCAAACTTCCATGGTGGGGCCAAATATGCATTGACCATTTTAAATCTTTTGAAGTGCAAATAATTGTGTAAATTGTTCCCATTCTATTATCATGGTATTCCAAGCAAGCAACTTAGACTAGAAGTGGAATTCAAGAGTATTTTAATGACTTAATAATACAAGCTTGTGTATCAACATGATGCAATAAGAGGCTATAGAGGAGTACATTCTAGACTCCCATGCAAGCAACTTGACTGGATAGTGATAAAAATACAAAGCATGTGTATCAACATGATGCAATAAGATGCTATATATAGGAGTCATTCTAGACACACTTTCATAGCAACTTTAATCTACTGGGAGTTGCATCCAACCCTTGACAAAAAAAAACAAAACAAAAAAAGCTAATTTTATCTTAAAGACCGTTCATTGGGTGATCAGGCGCCAAAAATAGGATTAGCTTAAAATTTTACCTCTGTTTTAAAATAATGACCACATTTTTGCATTTTATGTATCAATAGAAAGATTTGCTCCATAGATAGCAGAGCACAATAATGATCAAGACTACAATGACACATTCAAAGAGCTCTATATGCTTTCCAACTTCAACTCCAAAGACCATTTCTCAATAACTTGAGGTTTTGGAGACGAAACAAAACATATAACCTAGATCTCATTACAATCCATGTACTACAAGATGCTATGATTTGCCATGAGTTCCATTTCATTTTGACATACTTATAGCTAATCATGCCTGCATACTGTAAGGAATCTGAAAGCTTCTAGTTTTGATTTACATGAACCTGGAGACCTGAACTGGGGGGTGGGGGGGGGGGGGGGGGCCGGGGGGGGGGTTTTGGTTATGCTAGTTGCATAGTATTGGGGAAACGCATTTCCTGGCCCTTTTTTGCTGAGAAAAGTATTTCCGAGCGTATCTTGTTTCCCTGAACATGGGAAACATCCCTGGGAAACGGGCAGCGTTTCCCCATCATGGAAACGCATTTCCTAGGAACACGTTTTGCAGGGAAACGTCTTTTACAACCATCAAAAAATGACCTAGAAAATGGCTTGAAAATGGCCAGAATTTCACCTCAAGTCGGAATCCTGCTGAGGTCCGCCAGAAACTTTTTTTCAGACTCGAGCTGGAAACAATCATGATTTTTACTAGAAACTTTCTCAGAAAACAGAACAAGAGTTTTCTATACTACCTAGATTCTAGATTAGATGTCATATGATGTGTATTGTTTCCCGTTTCCCCTATCCCGTTTCCCAAGGGGGTGGGAAACATTTCCCAAAACTATGGCTAGTTGTGAATTTCATAACTATGGCTAGAGATTTGTCTACTATTGTAATCAAAGATGTGATATACATTTTTCCAGATACAAGGGCCTCGGATATCAAACAACAAATCTCTTCAGCTCACTCCTTTCTACGTACTTTTTTTCAGTGCAAGTTTTTGGAGCATTCTTCTTCTATCACCCATATTTTCTATATGTGCCTGCACGTCCTCATATATGCCGTATGGCTGAAATTCTAAAGCTTGGTCACCCCCCATCCTTCCATACGTTCTCCCCTTCACCATGATATTATGAGACCCTTAAAGAGGCAATGCTCATGTGTAAGGCCTGCTAGAAGGTCCACTTCAAATTAATACTCAACAGATAGTTCTAATGTTTATAAGAGATTCTTTGTGATGTGTTCTCAGCTTTGTCATGAAAAAACGTTCGGATAGCTAGAATTAGACATTTTGTAGACTAAAGTGTTATTGAAATAACTCAAATGCTAATGTTGCAAGATATCTGAAACACGAGAAAATAGCATCACACATATGTATCCTCCTTTAATGTAATGGAGTATGCTGAATTCGTGAAACCTTACCTCTATACTTTTTCATTAACACGTAACATATCATCTAACCAGTGCAGGCAGAGTCAAATATCACTTATTGAAGGCTTACTATAAATAATGACATCAAAGGAAAGTTTTATTGCTGATACAGCTTCAGTAAGACAGGCTTATCATATCAAATTCGAATTATGCAACATTTCTTCGCGTTAACTTTGTTGTTGGAGCTGCAAAATGGAATAGCTAATGGCTACTTTAGAAGAGCCTCAAAACAAGATGCAAGCCCCAATACTCATCATCTGCCAATAACCATGTTTCAAAAAACAAGAAACAGTCCAAAGCCATCAAGAATCCAACAAAAGGCTTGATAGAGTGAGCTGTTGAATGGGAATATTAGTTGCAGCTAATAGCTATTGCAGTCATCAGCGATCCTGCTTTGAAATTAAGGAGCCATTATATTTGAAAAAAAGCACTGCCCAATCACGGGGCAGGATATTCCTTCTCAACTAGATGCATGTAATTGACACGCTCATCGCGAGATTTGTTACTCTCAGAAACGGCACAGGAGACTAGGTCCTGCATAATAAACAATATGCTCTTGTCATTGACCAAGACAACCACAACTCACATTCAGTACTACAAAATAACAATATAACATCAAAAATGCAAGTGGCAGAAATCAGCACCTTGACATTTCGTAGAGATAGGAATAATCCAAGGGAATATAAGAGACGTCTCAGATCTTCAGCCTGTTCATATAACAATGGAAAAAAATCAGGGAATTTCCAAAACAGAGAACATCCTCAATCCCCATAACCAGCTGTTTTTGGAGATGTAAACAAAGAATAGTAAGCTGGATTGAAAATTGCAAACAAAAAGTAGATCATAGTTTCCTGACTTGTTCCGAGAGTAGTTTCATTTGAAATGTGAGAAAAGAAAACGTTTAATTTCGAATTAAAATGCTCAAATGATTCTATGTTATTAATCCAATAATGTGGCTGATACAAACAATCACAATGGGAAACAAGAGACTGATAAGGAAGATGATCATTTTAGCATCAGGTGATATAAAAGAGAAAATTTGTCATTGAATGTACCTTGATGTATCCCACTCGATTTTTGTCAAAATATCGATATGCCTAGAGAAAAACAAAAACAAGCATCTTCATACTCAGTCACTAAAGCTTGTTATGAAAGCATACAAGAGGACCATCCAGCTTCAAAGAGTCTAAAAGGAGTAACATTTTGATGCATATCAAACAGATGTTGAACAAAACTTATAGTGCAATTCATAACTCTGCGATGCAACTCACCTTTAGCAGTTCTTTATTTACCACCACCTTCTTTGCTGATTTGTTCTCCTCCTCTTTTTCCTGATCATAATGCGAAGCAATGACCACAGTAAAAGTAAGCAAGTTATCGGACATCAAGAAGCTTCGAGTAACACGAGAATTTCATGATCTGAGAAAATCTATTTCTCCTTGTATTCTCTACTACTGAAAAAGCTTCTCTTAAGATTCATGAGAATGTTGAAATACACACCTGAAGAGCTGTAAGCAAGTCATTATGGACAGTTACAAAGAGCACTATGTCCGGTAAAGCTATACAATCTACATGCAGATAATGTAAAAGGCCAATAGAACTAAGCTGCTAACTGTATTGTGTATTCTGCACCAAAGATGGGAGGTCCTGTTAAAACCGAAAGTCTCAAAACCGATGAAATAAGTCTCTCTGTGCAAAAAGAGACTTATTATTGCATACTCCCATCAACCATGAGGAACATGACGGGTGAGCGAATGTGAGCAACGTCAACTTTACAAGCAAAGCCACATATGACATTCAGAAGATGCACCCATTATCAGGTCAAAACGAAAATTACAAAAAACACCAGCTTTTGAAGAGACTCATGCTAGCCGAACATGATAACCTTGAAATCCATTAACTTCTGGACAACCATGAAAAAAAAAGTTTCTCCAGTATAAAACAATTAGCTTGTTCAAAAAAAGTTAGAGATTATCCCAAGATACTTGAGTTTCACAGAAAAGGTCTACCTCCAAAACTATATCCTTGACCTCTGCCACCTCTTTCATAATACTATCAGCACCTTTTTCTTCATTTAGTTCAATTGCTTGACTAGACACATTCTGTGCATCCTTATGCTTCTCAGTCTTAACAGCATCCACAGTTCCATTCTCAACTGCATTCTCCTGCTTTTCAACCTCATCACCTGTAGCAGATTTGTCAGAAAACTTGCTGCGTTTCTTTCGCGATTTTCCAGGTGCTTTTGCATGTTTCTCAGTCTCTCCCTTGCCTTCCTGTCGCCCTCTCTTTTTTGCTTCCACTTTCCGTGCATAAATAGTGCGACGTACACTCTACAAGCAAACCCAATGAATCAGCATATCAAGTATCGGAAACGGTGTGCCATATGCTTTACAAGCAATACCAAAAAATCAGCATATCTTAACAATCAATACTGTTTGCAGATAGTTCTTAGAAGCTAGAGGCTTAGAGGTTTTTGTTTGAGATTTTGCATACGAGATCCAGGACTTATTAATCCAATTGCATCTCTTTCTAATAATGGAATATGTCCAAATTATGAAATGAAATGTATATACTGTCATCAAATACAACAGAACAAAATCATAGAAGCTCAAGAATGTCAGAATATCCATAGCAGGCCAACAGCATAACAAAGTTCAATCTTTACAAAAGAAAATGAACAAAAAAAAAACCATCAAGATGGCATACAGCAACAAAAAACAAAGTGATTATCGCTATCTCAACCTTCCAAATCATGACTATTCATCACCTGGAACGAGTCAAGTCAAATGCCAGAAATGAAAAGATAACCATTGCCGTAAAAGATAGTCTGGACTTCTTTTATTTTTTTTCAAGTAGCCACTAGGTAGCACTCAAATAAACAACCAACTCCATTGATTCACAAAAAGTACAAAGACAGGAAATCCTGCAAACTTAGCGGTGATCAACTGAACATAAATTGTTGGAAGAAATATAAGGCATTTGAATTACATGGAAGTTTTACAATGCTCCAGCTGCAAGCTTTCATCTAGCCTCTGCATGCAGTCATATTTAGAAGTGGAACGTGGAAGCGCTTAACAAAATGACATCGTCCATAACTGTTGTTTTACGTTTTTCCCTTCTCCTTAAAGTCAGGAGTTCAGTACGATAAATAAATCGGATATACAATAAAAAAAATTCTGAGAATTTATACTCTGGAATGGAATAAATTCACCTAGGAAAACATGCAGATTATCCAAAAGAAAGTCAAGCCAAGAACAATTATCGGCTTCTACCAACTAAAAATTTTCATCCTGAAACCAGCAGCATTCATTTTTTTGAGCCAACAACAAAGTGAAGCACTTCTCAAACTTTCAAACTTTTCTATTATTTCTTCCGAAATATCCCAAACAAATTTCTCCTCAAAAGTTTGCAACCTTCCAACTTTATCTTAGTGATTGTAGTTTTGAAATACATAGGCTGAGACTGCTTCTATTCTACAAGAGAAATTATAAACATTTATTATACACTGAGAAAAGCTTCAAAAATCTAACGATGGCTCACACTATACATCGCTATGGTTTTGCTCACCAAACAATGGCAGTAGGCTGGGGAAATGTGGCTCATATTATAAGAAAAGCCTTACAAACAATAGCTTACAGTATTAAAAAAGCTCTGAAATGTTATTTACATTCCATACGTACAGAATGGCATTGTATGCTATTAGGGTTCACACTTTGGCATATAGCAGACAGTATAGACATAAAGTGCGAGGTGTCGGTGGTCACAGATATATAATATATAGAAGTTCTAACTGAAATTATGCCAGAGGACAATAACAAAGGAGACGTGCAATCTTCAACCCTATGGAGTCCAACCACAATATTTCCAACCATTAACTTCATCATGCATAGCATGGACAAAATGCTACAACATCCCTACTTATGTCATCAGCACCCTAGAGTAGGCGAAGGTCATACACTTGTACCGAGTTTCTATCACTTCTCCAAAGCAGGCTCGGTCATGATGAAGGCAGAGCAAAGCCAATCGAATGAAGCTCCTAGTTTTTCATGGAAAAAATTGAGAAAACTTAAACTTCATCGCTTCAGCTAAACCCAAGCTCAATCCAACAATCAATCTCACCGTCCCTTTCTACATACTTTCCTTTTTTGTCAATAAAAAAAGCATAGAGTTTGTCTCCTGTCAATTTTGCAGTAGAGAACATCCTACATACTGCTCAATGAATTTCTACGGTACTGGATTATATCCTTCAACAATGATTTTAGGTTTATTTAATACATGGTCAAAATATCTGATAGTCCCTTTCATAAAACCTGTATGGAACTATAATTCTAACTGATAGACTGATAATTATCATCTGACAACAAACGCACCATGCAGGACAACAGTTCTGCATGTGACTACTAGTAACTCCTATAGCCAGAAAATATTGAGCTTTCAAGCTCTACTCCATAAGACAACATTTTCAAAGACTTCAGCTCGCTGAAAGAGTCTGTGCAATTAAGACTTATTGTTGGAATTGAATAAGGTCTTTGCTGGCTATGACACTAAAAGGCTATAAACATAGGCAAAAACAGTTTTAAGTTCAAGAAGACAAGAAGATTTGGTTTCCTAAACAAGGCCTTGAAAACCTTGCTCGACCTCATAATCTCTCTTTAAAACAAAAGTGACAGCCATGGCAAGGCTACAATATTATATGTAGTAGAGATCAAACTAACAGGTAACCAGGTAAAATGTATGCCAATAATGTGATTGGGTGCATAGTCCAAGTTTCAAAACTCATTTGAGACGTGCTTTTAGTTCTTAAACAGTCATTAACTTCACAAGGGCAGTCTCACAGAATGTCTCCAGCAAGGATAATTTGTTGACCTACACTTTACCTTTTAAATCTTTTTCAGAATTAAAAACAAACATGTGAATAGCATATCATCTGTCTGCCACTTCAAGGCATATGAACTTATTTGGGGTTCATACTTCATCCTACAGAAACTTTAAACAAAGATGTCTTACCTCCAAGTTTGACAATACAACTTTTCCCATCTTGTAGTGCAGCATCTCTTGAAAGACCTCGGCAAAGAGTGAAAGCTGTACAATACTCCATATTGGCAAATAATGAAAATGAATTCATATGACGTTATAACTTATCGCCAAGATGGATGAAACTATCCAAAAGATACTACATTTGCAAAATATCTGCCAAAAAAGTTCCACTTTCAATACCAATATACATAAAGATCAGAAAAGCAATTGAAAAGAATGAAGAAAACAAACGATAACATACCTCAAAGGTAAATTCTTCTCTATCAGTTTCAACATAATCAAGAAGTCCATCAAGTGAAATGGTCATTGAACGCATCTGTCAGCAATATCAAAATACTGTTAAACTGCAAGGTACCTCTGATATGAAACATAAACGCAAGAATAATTACAGCCTTCCACTATCATCTGAACTGACATGGCAGCTAAACACTAAAAAGAACGACTTAGTCTTTCGTTCTTGCTATGTAGCTTAAAAAATAAATATAGATTTAGTGAACTTGTGAGTCTTGCTATAGAACTTTTAAGTGTAGAAAAGTCACAAGAGCCTAGAGGTATAGAATAGCTTAAAATCTAAAATACCACGCCTTGCATACTGAGATCAGAATGCATTTTTTCAACAAGGACAAGGATGAAATATGGGTTTTTCCAACTAGCCCAAAAGAAAAACAACCCTTGAAACAATTTGTCAAGTATATACCAACACAACCAATCTGAACTGCGCAAGTAGCAATAATAGGCAGTTTCAATTCTACGGCAAAAACTGGACCTAAACAAATACGTCGTTTAGATGGAAATTCAAGTGGTGGCTTTGCTTGGAATACTTTCTTTCGGTTCACAACCTTCTTACAAAGACCAGCATACAAAGATAATGTGCACAAGTACCCTTGAACATATCCAATAGTCAATCTTCAATGTTTTCGGCCATGAAATCACTATAGTATCCTCTAGCATATATGGCAGTTGTCATTCATAACAAGTTGCCTGGCTTTGGCATTGACCAAAACCCCTTGACCATGTAAATGCAACTTAAAGACCCTCTCCAAACTTGAAGTAAAACGACAAACACTTGGAGCTCTGATGCAACAAGGTTCTATGCACAGGGACACACTTTGCTGCACTAACAAACAGCCTTTACATATTCCAGATAGTGTCAACCTCAAAAAAGGGCATCTTTAAACAGCATCAAACATGAGAAGCATTTTTGCGCTTTGAAAGCTTATACAACTGATTTCTGAATTTCAGCTGAACATACCTTCTGTAGTAAGTTGAAGATAATCCTATCAGAGTGGACAAAATAATAGCGTTGCAACAACATGAGACAATTGTTATTTTTATTGACCATGAGAGATCTGAGAATTTCTTACTGAATCAAAAACAAATTTACAGGCGAACCTTGGCTGACTTGCTCCGTTTCGTTGTAAGCACAAACCCTGGATAAATAGGTGCCTCCTCACTGATATTTCCTTTATCTTTGCTCTCCTTAACCTTCTTCTCATCCTTTGCTTTATTCTCCTCTTTATCTGTTTTATCCTTCTTATCCTTCTTGTCTTCTTTTTCATTCTTGCCCGAATCACCTGATTTGGCATCCTTCTCAGCTTTACTATTATTCACATCAGCTGCAAGTACAGACCATTTGTATAGGCATAAGCCTTCAGCACTGAAACTCTTAAAGATATCAAACCTTAAAACTTTGATAGAACGAGCATTGTCAAACTCTAGTAAAGAGACTACCATCGTTGATGCCGTCCTTCTTGTCTGCAGGTTTTTCATCCTGATCACAAAATTGAAGATCAGGTTAAATTGAAAACGTCCATCGTTCATAAGCACCCCTAACATACTTGACATATCATAATTTGCTTGGCCTCACCTTGAAATCATTGCGTCATAGTTCTTGATCACTCGAATCTCTTTAGGCAGGACATGTTTTGTTGAAGGACTGCTCATATTTCTAGTAATTGTAATGCGTGGTATGAATTTTTAAATAAACAAAAAGCAGACCAATGGTCAAATTTGTTCAATGAAACATTCTACAGAGGTTATTTAAGCCAGTAACAGAGAAGCATTTATTATGTTTATAGTACTTGTCTACTATTGATCATGGGTGGAAAATACATACAACTCATATATACAAATCTCACTGGAGAGGTCAGCAGAACATACGGATCCTTAAGAAACCCACTAAGGCGTTGGCTGAGCATACCAACAAATTAAGGTCTGGTACGCATGGACCAACATACAGAAAAACTTTGAAATGAACAAAGAAAAGAAGCCTTTTGATCAAGAAACTTCTATCTTTTCAGATAAAAACATCAAATGCAAGTAATTAACAATGACTAGAAGCACAGGAGGATACAAAAGCATTAATAATGGAGTGTGAACGATACCTTTTTGAGAGAGGCTTCTTGATCTAACTTCTTCTGTTTTCGCTTGCTCCACAATCTCTGCCAATCTTCTTTTGATGGTAGGCACTCAGATAAATAAGGTAGAAAGATGACAGTCACCTCCTTGTGACTCGGAAGGCCATCTTCACCAAGTCTTTCATAATGTATCTGTAACCAGAAAGAAACTTTCAAAAGCTGTCAATGGCAAGATCCACAGATTTGCATTTTCAAGTGCTAAACAAATACTCCTTGTTCTACTTTGTTAATCACCATCAAATTTGGATTCACAAACATTCCTAGCATACTAAAATTAAGAGACTGTCACCCCCGATTCCTGATCTAGTGTTTGCCCCACCTCTTTCCGAAATGATCATCTGCATCGCTGCCTCAACAAATAACTGGATCCATTGCCCCAGATACAAAATACAACATGCACTTGGGATTGCATCATTGCCGGCTTTCCAACATATCGATCATTGATGCATTATAGCTATAGCCTACAGTATCTGTTCTCATAGTGAAAAATGATTTCTTATTTCATACTTAGACTGTCATACAATAAGCACGCAGTAACATTTTTTTGGGGTAAAAACAATGAGCATCGTTGACCGAGAGTGTAGAAGTCTAGAGATCAAAGAAATGTATGATGTCATAAACTCGTTAGATTCTTAAACTCGTCAGATTCTACAATAAGATTGTGAAAGTGGACAAAATTTGTTCAGGCTTCAACACCTGTGACGACAAAGCAAATCAAGAAAAGACAACAGGCATTAATAGCAGATTCTAGAATGCTGGGCAGATCCATGTTGCTGAAACAAAGATGGATGGAAACAAACATAAATTATATGCGGATCTGACAGCATATAGACAAAGATTGTGAAATACCGATGATGAGAATTATACCAATGAGGAACCAGCAAAACGAGGAGCTAGAACAACCAGAAAATAGACAATGGAAAAATCAGAATGATTGCACCAAGCAGATCGGGTGAGCCAATAAGAAAGTCCAGTAAGAGGATTGTGAAAGAGATTATGGCAGGTAGATCTGAAAACTCTGAAGGAAGAGATCCACAGCCTATGACCAAGCCACATCTGACCTTCTCAAATACCATGTCAATAGCTGAACGTTGTACAGCAGCTTACAACTTCCTAAATGACGATGATGGTGGATCGTTCAACTATGGCAGGTGAATCTGAAAAATCTGAAGGTAAATCCATCTAGGACCAAGCTAGCCACATCTGAACATCTGAAATCGCAGTCGGACAAAAGCTAAACGTCACATTGCAAAGCAAATTACAACTTCAAAAATGAAGATGATGATGAATAAACTGCAAATCAAATTTGATATCCTCCCCATTCTGAATTGTTCAGATCTCAGTGAAAGTTCTGCATTAAGAATGCAACAATCAATACCAGAGTGAACATGCCACCAGCTCCATCAAAAAACAAATAATCTTCCAATGCAGGAGGAGATCACAGGAATTTGATCATAAACTGATCCAGAACACGTTTCAAAGCTGTCCTAACACCAGTTATCGACAGAAAGAGATCGACCTACGAGTTGCGAGTGAAGCCATATACATAGGACGGATCAGGTATCAGAACAATCTGTCAAGATAGACTTTGATTTTATAGAGGCTATTATTTCGTAACTCTCAGATTTTACCTGCTATAACAGAAATATACCACAGGTCAGAAACTAGATAATAGCATAAGCGCATCATGACTCTGATACCAAATTGCCAGGTGCCTGACTAATCATAAACATGAGGGTGGGAGAGGAGAGCAAATAGAATGGCAGTTAATGATACATTCATAAGTGACTCGAAATAAGAGACAGCAAATTAAAAAAGAAATGATAGAAATTATAATAAAATATGGAGCAAATGAATATAATGGAAATATGTTGATAGTCCTGAAGCAGAGCTTATCTATGTGATGGCAGGCACACATAGAACCCAGCCTTCAGGTTCAAGATGCGAGCTTCGAGAAACATGAGCCAGTGATTCAAAACTCCACATGTTCAGCCCATATATGCTCACTTACTAGTTGACCTCCTAAAGAGTACATGAGGACCTAAAGAGCTCCTCAACTCTATTTATTAAGGTGAATTAGCCCCTTAGGCCCCACTTAAGCACTTTGCACATCATTTGTACACATTAAAAGACCCTCCCTTGGTACCATCAAACAGCCAATATCCCAGCCCAAGATGCAAAGCAGGGATGAAAGGCTAGATTGTATGACAAATCAATTCAGGAAGAAGTTCAAACTTTCAAAGTGCAAACAAAGCAAGAGCATGGTTATAAGGTGTCAAATAAACAATAATTGCAAAGAGAGCTCATGCTTAAAAAAAAATTCCCTAATCGATGCAAAAAGCAGATGGATATCCAAATGAGTTATGAAAAAATTAACAATTAACCACAGTAGTAAGCAGTTTGAAAAAATAATTCGACTTAGCTCAGGACAAGCACGTTTCCTCAGATGCATAAGCTTCCAAAAACTCATTCTAAAAAGGAACTGACATGCAAACATTCCAAGTTCCACCCTCAAGCTAGCAAGTAACACACCTCCACTAAACGTAGCCAACGGCTGCAATTCGTCAAGTCTAGTTGAATAGACTCCTTCAAGCACCTAACAATTTTCCATGCAAGGTCAGAAACATACTAAATCTTGAAATTGATAAACATGTAACTGTAATGTTCTAGATATCAAATCTCCTGCTTCTAGCTGAACTACCTTACAGCAGTACGGACTAAAGCAGCTTGATCCTTTGAAGGATCTCCCCCATCAGCCACTTCGTCCCACATTCCTCCAGCAGCCATAATTGCATTTCTATCCTTTCTCAAAGCAACGAACTTGAGAAGCTTTGCTAAATGGACAACCTTATCGTCACTTTTATCAGAAAGAAACTCATCAAAGGCTTCCTCACCAAGTCCACTCATCAGCATTACCTGCACCAATCAAGAGAAGCTATCATCAATTTCAGAAACCCTAACATCGTTACTCCAAACGTCTTGAAACTTGCTAGATGTTCAAGTTCTCACATCAACAATAAAATAGCACACCTTGTTTGATATTAAAAATCAGAAACTACACTATAAGCTTAAAAATCTCAAATGGGAACCTACGAAAATAGGGGCTACGGCTTGACGGAACCATTCTATTTTTTCAATTTTGGCCCACCCCTCAAATAAGGACAATGCAACTCAAGCCACATAACCTTAGCGTTCCAAACGGTGGTGCCCTTTGGAGGTTTTCCTGGAGTAGAAGACTGATCCAATGGCTTTGGTGCCTCCTCTTTTGATTCAGCCTCATTTTCCAGCTCAACAGTTTCGTGGTCAAAACTGTAACATCACAATGTTGTTTGAGTGAAGAAACCCATTAAACTCAAAGATCCCAGTCATGAGTTCACAATTTAAAAAAACCCACAGCCAGCATCATCTACTCAGTACCCCAGCTTTCGATTATTTATGATCATGGGTATGTGCACAATATCAACACAACAGAATCCTGTTTTCCTGAAGATCATAGCTTAATCATAGATAACCACGTAAATATGATGATGCTACTGACCTGATAGCCACATCGAGCGGAATCTCTTCTTCTTGCCCCATCCAGCATGCCACAAGCTACAGAATATGGCTTATGAGATCTTAGAGCAAATATTTTACAGAATTTGTACTCGGTTTTAACACAAATATCCAATTGACCACCACAAAAATGCAAAATCAACATTGTACTGATTCCCAAAGCTGTAAAGTAGCAAATTTTCCCAGCTGCATGTCTACTGAACTACGTATACTATATGATTGATTGAGTAGCCACCTTGCGATGGTTAACAAAAAGAGAGATCAATATTTTTCTCTAACTCTAAACAAAAGCACTTTTGGGTCTTGAGATTTGTTTTTCTTCCCAAAATGCACAAAATTTTCAATAAAATATGTCGTCCATATATTTACACAATATAGTCACGCAACCATATCAGATGAGCCAAAACAGCCTCATACATTAATCTGAAAAAGATGCTATCCAGTCAAAATATATAAGACAGGTTATGTCACAAATTCTTCACCACACAGTAGCCGCAAAACAAATTTGTGGACTATTTGAATTTTGCCATTTCCTTTTATCAACAGAGTGATGACAGTAATAACACAAAGCTCACTTTGGAAAAATCTGGCACGACGTGTAACTTGGAATACCGCTTCGCAATAGATAAATGATCTCGTTCAGCCTCGAGGAGACTGTAAGGTTCCATCTACAAAAGTGAAACAAAAGTTACTTAAATTAGAGGCAGCAAACACACAAACCAGATAAATAAATTCATCATCAACGAAGCAAATATTATGTTATAACAGCTATGATAGTTTATGTGCCTTGTCAGATTAACAATCGTATGCTTTTCTACAAATAATAAAATCATTAACAGTACATTTTATCCAATACATTACATGTAACAGCTCCATGGTAGGGATTCTTAGAGTTGAGTTATGTGGGAAACTTTGAATCGATAAAGGAGACCTGCTGAATGTGAATAGATTTAAAAGACAATCTTTAATCCACTTTTTACAAAGAGAGGAGAAATACCTTGACCATGTACTCCTTCCTCTTTTCCTTTGCAGGAGAGATGTGCCTGTTGTAGAGATCATTTTAGTGCCACCATACATAAGCAAACTCTTGATGTTCAAAAAACAGTGTGGTTATGATAACAGTTCCTGATTAGTATAGGTTGTTGTCAACAGAAAGAAAGGAAGAAAACAACTCATTCATAATTGTTTTCAAAAAAATTATAAGCAGTGACTGTCAATCTCCAAATACAGATACAATCAGCATTGCCAGCATTTTTCCTAAAGGAATGAGCTTGCTGCCCTACTAAGGTTAAGACATACCAATAAAATGATACAAGTACAAGATACAATTGAAACCAACTGTTGAAGAACTTCCAAGAAAAAAACGTTTTCGTAATTAAAAGACAGCCACAGAAACAGAAATTGCTTAATCTGCTCCTCCCATCGACAAATAGCTACACAACTAACACCTCCAATGCTTATAACTGGCACCAATACCAGCTTATTTATATACTGCAGCTATTTAGTAAGGTAGGAATGTCCAAATTTGCCAACATAAGATACCTATGTGCAGGCTCCCGGCGAGGAGATTCCTTGATTCTTTTTTCTTCGCGCTTCACAGCTGGGGACACTTTACGTGACACCTTAAGGGGACTTCTTTCCTTTTTACGATCCTCGTCGCGGCGGTCCCTCTCACGTTCTCGTTCACGCTCACGACTCCTCTCAAGGGCTCTCTCTCTCTCACGTTCACGTTCACGCTCACGCTCCCGGTCTCGCTCTCGATCATGTTCGCGCTCACGCTCACGCTCACGCTCTCGCTCTCGCGATCGCTCTCTTCGACGATCATCATCATGATGCCTTTCTGGTTCTCGGAAAAGTGTCCTCTCATCAAAACGACTGCTACCAATGCTTGGGCGGTCTGTCAGACCATAACTGCCCTCTCTCTGGAACAAAAGGGAACCTCCTGGTACTCTTCCCGCAGTATAGTCTCGTCCAGGAGGTAAAGTTACCCCTCCATAACCTAGACTAGGAGCATTCAAAAGATACAGTTGTTCTGTAAGAGCACGATTCCCTGCCAAAGCTCCATAGGCACTTGCTTGTTGTTGAGCATTAAGTGCAGTGGCAGTAGCTGCGTTCAAAACTCCAAGGCCTCCAGCAGCACCCAATATTCCAGCCTCTGCTTCAGTCCGACCAAGACCATAAGCACCACTTAATAAACCTCTTACAGATCCGCTTAGATCTGATGCTGCAGCAACTCGAGCTACAGCACCCCGATCTCCTGCCAAATAGTCTTCGGGATACCGAGCATTCAGTTGGTAACGCCTAGCAGCATCTGCTTGTAAGTCAGCTGCCGAAAAAGAAGACAGGCTCTGGCTGTAGTCTGAACCTTTTACAGCATACCCGGCACCGTAATGATCAGCAGTCTTTTGAGCAAAAAGCGGATCAGCAGTACTATAATCACCAGCTTTCCCAGTATATGTTGCACTCAACGCGCCAGTGGCATACTTTGCTGAATCTCCACCATAAACTCCTGATGCACTGACAGAAGAACCACTGCCAATGAACGATGCTCCACTTCCAGCAGGCCTATCTGTTGCAGCACCAAATGCTGATGAAGCTCTGCTACCGGCTGCACCAGATATCTGGTAATCGGACGCTGTCACAGCTTTGGCACTTGCTGCAAGAAGCTGCCCTCCAAGCACACATCGGGTTTCATCAGTGCATATATGAAAGAAGAAAAGATAATCATCTCTTGGTAAAAAATGCAGTTTTTTATGAATACTTACCCAACTTTCAAAAAGTCAAATTTGTTTCAAGTTTACATGAATACAGAAAGCAGTGTCACAACCAGTGGCAATGCTGTAACCAAACGTCAATTAATCTTGATATTGGAATGCATAAGTAGGTTGAGGTTAGAAATAAGTTTTTTTTCCAATGCTTTTAATTGTAAATTCCAAGCGGAGCTTGTATGAAGTACAAAACTGCAATAAGCATACAAGGCCACTAATGTAATGACCAGAAAGCCTACCAGAAATAAAAACTAGAAATCTACATGCAAGGATATCATGAACTTGCTGCCTCAAAGTCTTTCCAGGAATTTGATGTTCATTTCATTAACTTTCTGCTTACTAATCTGGATTGTTGAAGCTTGTTGTCAGCCATTGCTCATTTTCACTAACACCACTTACATTTTCTTGTATCGGAACTGAGTTATGGCAGAAATAACTAAATTAAATCAGCTTTATATTTGGGGTATCGTAAGTAATAAGCAAACAGCAACAACATAGGACTGCGTAATTCCAGATGAAGCTTAACGTTAAGACCACTACTGTAACGAACACAAAGCCCTACCACACATAAATAACTAGAAGCTTTCATGACCACTACTGTAATGAAAAGAAAAGCCCACCACACATAAACAACTAGAGATTCAGAAAAGGCTATATGCAAGCATAACATGAACTTGGTAGCTCAAAAATCAATCCAGACTTTTCACGTTCATTTCCCACATTTGAGTTACTAACGAGGCACAGTTCCCACACATAAACAACTACCAGAAAAAGGGCTACATGGAACGATAACATGAACTTGCCAGCTCAACATCTTTCTAGGCTTTAAACCTGCATTTGCCACCTGCTAATAAAGCGAAGTTCCCCAATAGCTATATTGTTAAAGCTTTGTTGTCAGCTATTATTGGTTTTCTCAAAAGTACTTGCTTGTTTCAGAACTGAGTTACAGCAGATAACTACATGTAGCATTAGCATTGAGTTCAATGAACCATACGTAATAATAAAAAATTATAAAAAAAAAAAGTGCGTCCGGGGTGGACGCGTCCAGACGCACGTCCGCGTCCGGGCTCCGCTACCTTTGATATATATAGAGAGAGAGAGACACACACACACACACACACACAAACACACCCATTTACAAACTTAAATTGCTGTGAAACTTGGCCAAATCTTATACATTACTGTCAAGGTTAACAAAGACAATACTAGAGTAGCATTCTACCAAAATAAGGCTTGTATTAAAAAAAATTCATTGCTCTAACGAATCATAATAATTCAAGTAATTCATATGTTCGTTTACCAATCTTAGGTACAATTAATCTCAAAATAGTAGAAAGCCGTATCTCCTCCAAATATGTAAATAAACTCGGTTGTACCAAAGAGCTTAATTTAGATGCTCGTGGGCTGCATATTAATGTCCTACACGAAAAGCTTAAGACCTTATTCTTGTACTCATGAAGAAAAAGTACATGCATTAACCAATATGTGAAAGAGAACTATCTGAGGGAGGGCAAATAACCTGCTGAGCAGCACCCTGGACAGCTGATCCATAAACTGATCCATACTGACCACCGTACTGACCGGAAATCGTAGAAGCCCCACCACTGCTAGCAGGAATTGAAACTGTTCCAGCTGAACGACTCCCATAAACACTCTGCTGCTGCTCAGCTTGCTGTGCAGTCTGCGCAGCGGCTCTTGACCATTGTTGTGCACTTCCTCCTGCCCCATAGGAAGGATTGCTTCCTGTTGCTGCAGTGGCCTATAGAACAATACATGAATTATAGCCCTGACAGGAACATACTCATTGCACTTCAGTCAAAAAGATCCTCAACATAAAACTTAACTGTGAGCATGCATCACCATTATAATTTGCTGATGGCTGTCAAAGTGATATTTATGACTAGACAATGAATTCCCAAGGAATGAAACAGGAAGACTTGTGCTCAGAAGATCATAAGAGCCAGCACCGTTGGCAACATCATCACAACTTATTTACATCCAAAAAAATTGGAAATAAAGAGCAACATGAAATGTGATGTTTCATGTTGAAGAGAGTTATCTGAATCAAGACATAGAATCCCATTGCAAACCTTTCTATTCGTTACATACACGTTTGTACCTATGCACACCTTCGAACAAAACATGTTTATATAAACATGCAGCAAGTGATGTTAAAAGCTGACAATAATGAGAGAGAGAGAGAGAGAAGTGGCAATGTAACTCCCATCACAAATGCAAAACACACCAACTCAATAAAGAATATAAATAAGCAAAACACAAATATGGAAAATCAACAATCCCAACAACTTCCATTTCAAAGTGAAAAAAGGTGGCCACAGCTTGGCCTCAAAATTTACGTGTAAAAGTGAATAAAACATCTACCTGCTGCAGATACGACGGTTGCCCATATGCAGCGCTTGAAGAAGCAGAAGGGGCTTGACCCTGTCTACCAAAGAAACAATTTCATGAATAGGCAAAATGCTGAGCATCACTATCACAGAACATTGCTCGAGGTTTAAGTCTTAGCATTGTGTCTGATAGAAACATACAATATAGCGTTCCAAGAAGGCCGCAAGCAGGATAGACTGAACCTAAACTTTGAAAAAAACATCCAGAAAAGAAAATATCCAACGAAAGATGACAGCTTGCCAGGAAATCTGAAAGATACACGTAAACCAGTAATAGACGGCTCTTCATAAAACATCTAAAAAGTGGACCACTGTAATACAGCTTTTCCAAGGAGGTCGTTACAAGCAGGCTAGACTGAATCTAAAACTTAAGAGACACCTCCATAAAAGAAAACATCGCCGAAAGGCCTGTCTCGTCTGGAAATCTGAAAATCAACGTGAATCAATAATAGACCACATTTGACAAAACCTCCGAATAGAAATAGTGACCAAAAACAGCAAGAAATGGGTAAAATGACAGGGAAGTGCATAGATGGAAAAGACTTCGACGCATAGCATGCTCAAATACTAAAAAGAACAAAAAGAAATCACATAATCAAAGGTGTTACCGTCACGAAACTTCGACAAGAATAGGTCCAAAAAATAAAAACGATAAAATATTACGGACTAAACATCCGTACATCTTGTAAAACATTGAATACTTCCACGGAACTTTAGACGCCAAAACGTTCTGTCTCATGCCTTGACGCTAACGCGATCCGGTGGTTTCAAGATACATTAAAAGGAGCAGAGATTCTCATAAAACCGATCAAACTTCAATCAAATGCAAACCTGTGCTTGCTGCGACAACTGCGAGAGCGTAGCATGATGCGCTGCCGCCACTCTCGAAAGATTCCACTGATCCATCTTCAAAAACAAACTCTAACACACACGATCAAGCGAACGCGATCCTGCGCTGTGTGAAATGGCTTCCTATTATCAGCGTCGCTCGCCCCCGCCTCGATTATCCTCTCCAAACCCTATCGATCCACCGCCATGCCAATGCTAACGTGGTTAAATAGGAATACACGATAAAATTAGGGTTTGGTCGAAACGAAGGAGACGGTTGTTTCCATCCCTTGACAGCCCTCCCTTTTCTACCCCTATGACTTGATGGCCAAGTATAGGTGGGCCCCCCTCCATCTTCAAGCCACCCACTCGCATAGATGGCCCCGCCCAATGGAATGCTGCCATGTGGATTAGCCACGTGGCACTTTTCGAAAATGACGCATGGCGGGAGCTAAAAGATGTCCCATGTTATAGTCGTCAAAATCAAATCTCTTGGCAGACTTTGATTGTGAGCGTGTGTGTGTGTGTGTGTGTGTGTGTGTGAGGCTATGAAGGCTCGCGATAGTGCATAGATCATCAAGTCGTACTCGCCCATGCTTGTATGGACAACAATTGTCACACTCTTTCAAACTCAAATTGCGCAAACTATCAATGGCCAGGAGGTAAAAAATAATTCTTTTAGCCTAAAATCCTTAGGGTCGTTTATAAGCTGCCGACAATGGGGCCGCCCAAGGGTCTAAGTGCCTAAAACCGAGGACGTCTCTAGGGTGGCAGCCTTCCTAAACATAGATGACCACTAATTCACCATTTTTGGTTATAGATCCAACGGGGTTGGTCGGTTGGTTAGCTTGACATCCAAGTTTCTTTGGTCCTTATAAACCAAAATGCATTTTTGCTTCTAGACCAAACGGGGTTGGCTTAACTTGGCATCCCAAGTTCGAGTCTCCTCTTGGAAACCAAGAAGCATTTATGCTTCTAACTTTGATGGATAGATTATCGCGTGTTTGCTCAATCTGTGTTTTGGTGATGTGTAAATTTATCTTTCATTCATCAATAGCTTGGAGCTTGATCAAGCTCTTTGTGGGATAGTTTGCTTATTGAGAAATGTTCATACAAATCAACATTCGTATTGCATTTTACTCCTACCAAAAATCGTATTGCTCGGCATTTTAGATCAACATTTTTGTATTACAATTTGCTCCTATGCATGACATTTATGCATTGGAGTTGGAAACATATTAGGTTGGATTAGGGCCACAACTTCAAATTTGATTGGCCGATAAATGTAAATGTTAATGTAAGTGTAAATATGGTACATGACGATGTTAGTTCTACCTAATATTGTTAGAAAAATACAAACCATGTTTAACAACGTGTTTTGCATCATTATTCTTTTAACAATGTTGTTATGCACTTAAAACCAAGGTGATCTTATAAAATTTAAGATTTTTTGTTGTGAAAGTTAGAAAATGAAGAAAATAAATTCTTACAACTATCATGGCAGAGCTAGCAAATCCTCATAACTACTTTAACATCTTATAATTTCAAGTTATTATTCTGATGAACTCGAATGTTGGAAGTAAATGCACAGCAACAAGATAGAATCACTCTAGCTTGACAATTCTAACGGAAGAGCACTTAGTACATGCATGAATGAATCACCATTCAAAATACACATTCAAAGGCAACGTAGTGTCACTCCATCTTTCAAAAAACTCAATGTAGAATGAGCTCTCTCTCACTCTCTCATAGTAGCTCGAGATCCAAGAGGTGTAGTAATGGTGCTCAATGATTGGACCTCTCTAGAATCACCTCCTACTTTGATTGGACCACTTACATGCCACCTCTTACATTGATTGGACCATTTTGGTGCATCCTTCACTATGATTGGTCCATATTGACAAATAAGATTATGAGGTACAATGTCACTAGCCCTCTACCATCAAGCCAAGCGTAGGCAACCTACACTGTCATGAGCTAATCCAAATCTAAAAAATTGGCCTAATTGCAACTGTACAATGAGAGGTTTTTATAGAGGACCCCCAAACCTCAAGTTTAAGGCCTATTGACAATTCAAGCTCAACATAAATGAACTAAAGTGATTATGCCTACCCTCCACACGTGGGAACATGCTCCACACATGTGTGAAATCAATATGTACATGAAATTGCAAAATGATCAAGTTGATAATGGTACGAGCATGCACCATCTCGAATAAAAGGTTGTGGCAATCGGTATAGTTGCACTTACACTTGACACCAATACATCAAAACTAAAATGCTATATGTGTTTTATAAATGCTAGAGAAAAAAAAAAAACCCATCTTGTTTGCATCCTAGAGCACATACATGAACATGTCATATTTATTAAAAGCTTCAATAAAGTGATACGTGATTCAAGACACACATTGCACATGAGAGAGTTCAACGACATATCTCACTGTTGCAAGTAAATCAACTATAAGTTTAATTGCATCTTTACACTTTCTCAGTTAGTCAAAGCTATAGGAGTCAAGAAACCCAACACCCAATCATATTACCACATGTCAACATACAAAATCATGCTAATTGACAATGGTTGTTTCATTACTAGTTTAGTACATCACAAAAGGATAAAAAATTGAAAGACGGTGCATTGTGGCTTATAATAAACCCTGTGTTCAAAATTGTAAGCAATTTGTGGTTGAACAATCTCCAAATAAACATTGTTTATAGTCTCTTGTACAAATAATCTTATAAATGTAGTCACATATACAACCAACTCAATAAAGACATGAAAAAACTAAGTTATGTGCTCATAGCAAATAGCAAAACTTGAATACTGGAAATATAAGCAAGAAGCAATGTTATTGTTCTGTGTAGGTAATTTATCATGTAGGCTTGAGATGTAAGAAATGTAACGGAAGAAGTGTAACAAAAGAAGCATCAAATATAATTTCTGCAATTGACTCTCTTTTTTTAATTGTACAAATGCTTCTTGGTTTCCAAGGGGAGGCTCGAACCTGGGACCAAAGAAACTTTGGATGCCAAGCCAACCAACTGAGCCAACCCCGTTGGGTTAATTGTACAAATGATGTAGCAATAGAAAGACTCATTAAAATTTTCCGAGTGACTTAATACAAGAGGAGAGGTTTATGACAACTACGAACTAAAAATAGCAAGTGGAGAAGGGCGAGTTACTACTAGTATATATAAGCCTTGGGGCCTAGAAATTTTTCCTACAAGATCCCAATTCACATCCATTGCTTTTAATTTCCTCTACATGCATATACAGTCGTCAGACACCATCCATAGGTCCTAATGGGTATGCTTGGGCCCTCACAAGATTTTTAATTGCATTTATGGCCTAGTTTGAAATGGCGAGGCATAACCAATAAACTCGTACACTGACTGAGTACCGAATATCTACTTCAAGGATTATTTTGAATTCTCTGAATCGGACATGGACGTAACATGCTTCCCCTCTTGAACTACTTTGTCCTCAAAAGTGAAACTTAGGAAATTCTTGTTTATGTTGTCAACTCTTTCCCACTAATCATCATTATCAATGTGTCCTTTCCATCGGATCAAGCACTCATAGATAGAACAATTTCCCAATGGTCTATCTCTAGTTCTAAGTACTTTTTCCTTTATTTAGTCTGGGTACTAATGGATTAGCCTTTAAATTGCTTTCTAGATGCCACCATTGTGGTATCGTAGGCTTTTACGATTCGTACAACATCATCAAAAATCTAAAGCACATTTCGCTTGCATTCGTTCTAATAATTCACTGGCAAAGCTCGGACGAACTACAAATAGCTAATTTCGAATCGAATGATGGAACTTTGTTCCATAAATCCATAAACTCTTGGAGATAAGAGTCCAAACTCTTCGACCCTATTTTGCAATTGATGAATAGAACAACACAAACAATTTTTTGAAATTTTTCATGAATTCTCCCCATGTAGCAAGCCTTTGGTTGCAAATCACGTCACCATGACGAAGCCTTAACAAAGAAAAATAGAACAACACTCTTGATCTTTTTCTCCTTAGGAATTTCATGTAGACTAAAAGTAACTAGTTTACTTAGTGGACCAATCATCTATTGGAAAGCGCTAAAGAAAACCATTTGGTTTTCTTGGTGCGTTGAATTATGCCTATCAGACAAGCTCAAAATAAATTTTAAACTCTACTTGATTCAAACTTTGAAATCATCAAAATCTATGCAATTGATTATGTAGCCAAACATGAATTAAATTGTGTGCAGAAGCAAGGATCATCAGAGGCATTCAGAAGCATTCAGTAGAATTCAGCATTCAACATCAAACAATCATGTTCAATCTATAAATTTTATATTTGCAAAGAAAATCATACGTAACAGAAATGACATAAGATGATATCTCTTGGACATAGCTTGATTAAAATTACAAGAGAGTGTGCACGACATTCGATTTATCAACGTATGTGTATTTTGACATCTATGTGTCTTATTTATATATGTACAATTTAATTGCAAGGCATAATTGAAAGAATGGATTAATCTAGGTCTTCATATTCGCCCCATAATAGGTTTCTTTATAGTCTCATTAGGATGTTGGAGTTAATCTTACTCCTACTCACTCTAACTGCCCTCTAATTCACTCAAGGAAATCACTCTCTTACAAACAGTCTGCAAAAATAAACTATCTTTTCGCACAGTCTGCAATTTTACAAGCAATTTTCAACAGGAGAAGAATGCGACAAAAGTGTTCTACTCAACATTTCATGCAAACCAAGAAACACAAGGTTTTTTGAGGAATGCGAGGAATGTGACCTACTGCATAACTGCATGGGTCTTCATACAGGACCTGTCTACGTCTTCACGCTCTAGTGAATAACCGATCTACGAATCAACAACACAACTGCTAATGATCTTGTTATTGTAAAATTATAATAACATAAGATCATCAAATAGCTATATAAGGAAGTGAGCGATTAGAGACATCATCATCATCGTCTAATCCAAGAGATGAGATCATTGTAGAAGAGCAATATCGATCAGTTGGTATCTGACTCCTCATAGTTAGAGAGAGAGAGAGAGAGAGAGAGACACACACACACACACACAATTTCACATAGTGTCTCTTGACAAAGCAAGACCAAACCCTTTGAAGCCTTTATTCATAAACCAACAAGGTACAGTAATGCTGAAAAGTAAAATACACTACAGTAAAGCACCATATAGTATAATCACTCTCAAAACGTCCAGCTGATACATGCCACCATCCCACAACACAAAACCACACGAGTTAGTATAATGGGGAAGATAGGTGTCATAGCTGAGCGTTAGTTGTTATTCATGTCCAAAAGAAGTTATACTACTTATTAGCATAAATAGCATTTTAAAACATAGTCCAGTCTTCCCAAACACAAAGAAGATTTTCTAGCGATAGGCCAAGCCCCTCCATTACCATATCAAGGCGAGTGCCATGCAGATCAATTTTTGGGCATTGGTCCGTATCAGTTCATTTCGTTCACAGCAAAAGTATGAAAAGTTTTCACCATATATATTGATTATCGCTAAAATAAATGGTGTGAACACGTGTGTTAGTGTCAGAGCAAATCCATGCTATTCCAACCCTGGTGACTTAAGAAACGTCACGCACTACTGTCCATAATCCTGAGCATATCCATGTTTTCCAGTCGTATCTCACCATAATCTGATATGACAACTGAATGGGTAATAAATTTGCACAAGCCATGGTTGAATAGTGTAGTTACGAGTAAACTTACGTTTATCGCAACTCCATATCCAACCTATGATTTTTTAGGACCTTGTATCGCATAGGCTTCATTTTATTGATGAGGTTCTCATGGTTTTTACAAGGTATTAGGGCATATCCGTGCCATTCTAATCCTTTTGTAAGAACCGTTTATCTTACGCAAATCCATGTTGTCCAAGATAATTTCAAGAGAAACCTTGTTTCGAACAGTGTGGGTGTCATTATATGCAAAAAAAATTCATTATTTATGAAGTAATATAGTCGAACTGAGTAGAAACCAACTAAATTCTGTATTTAGGATCATTATTAGTCACCTAGAATGGAATATATTTGTGAAGAGACACCTTACCTTTTGAGCATAGGTGATGCTTACAAAATCTGAAAATCGTTCGAAAAACTCATACCTGGATGATTGTAGCAATGGTTTCTTGTGAGGATGCCATATTTAGTCCCTCGAGTGCTCTTGCCTTAGACTTAAACCGTTCATAACGTTATTGTCAGCCATTGTGAAAGCGATAGTAAGTACGTTAAGGAGAGCCTGCCACTCATTGCTTATACAAGTCTTAAGTGAATGGCTTAATGTGCATACCTGTGCAAACGCTTATAGCTTTATGGTTCAAAACCAAACCTAATCGAAAACGAAGATAATAATAATATTCAATACTACAAAGAGCGCAAGTTTTATATGTTAGTGCTTAAACATGGTAGTATTCCCTTTGAAATAGCAGTAATTCAAAAGTATGATCACAAAACAGGTTACAGCATGAGATATGCAAATCATAATCAAAACGTGCCAATGTCTGAGTTGTATCTTTAATATAATAGCATGATACTACAATGGCTTCGTCTCTGGAGTATGTATGTAACCTTTCGTTACTTATGGAACAACCACACATTCATGTTGTCCTTTGAAGGATAGTAAAGCATACTATAAACTGTAGTTATCAAACCAAACTATCATCCTTTCATATCTATGATAAGGAGTTTGATTCCACACAACCATTCATGAGATAGGAAGTGCTTCATTGCTGGTCATTATGAAGCTTTTGTCTCAATCTACCATACGTGATGCATACCTATCATTATCATACTTTATAAAGTATGTGGAAGGAAGCATTGGTTCATCGCTGGACAACCTACCATATATATCATTTTTTTGAGTATCTTGCTCAAGATAAATCACTGCAGGTCCATCGCTGGACAACAACTCATATATCTTCAACAAGCTTCTCCATATTTGAGCAAGCTTTATCGCTGGTCCAATGCTGGACAGCGGATAGTATTTGAAGGAAATGTCATGCCAAAAAATGTGTATAAACCCTCGCTGATCCATCGTTGGACAGCGGATTCATACCATCACATTTATCACCCATAAAGCTTGATAACCTTCATAAGTAGAAAAGAGATGAAAGCAAAGACATGGAACGAGCATAACCACATACCGTAGAGTAGAAGCAGATGACTTCAAGCCATGGAGGGCACCATCTCTATCATGAGCATAACTTCCAACCTTCTTCTCACTGTATAGTAGAAAAAAACTCATTCGAGAACATGCTACATATAGTGGTTTCGTAGGAAGTATCGTGGAAGCTCCCTTTCAATCAAAATTGGTGGGAGAATATTTTTTTGAAAAGTATCAAATATGGTTGGGTTGGCAACAAAGTTTAGGACCATCAGATCACATATGTTTATTTATAGCATGATAAAGGGTGGTAACTTTTGATAAAGAAGAGTCCATGAGAGAGAGAGAGAGAGAGAGAGAGAGAGAGAGAGAGAGAGAGAGAGAGAGAGAGAGAGAGAGAGAGAGAGAGAGAGAGAGAGAGAGAGAGAGAGAGAGAGAGAGAGAGAGAGAGAGAGAGAGAGAGAGAGAGAGAGAGAGAGAGAGAGAGAGAGAGAGAGAGAAAACCCACCAACCAACCCGCAGCTAGTGAATCCCTTAGAGGGCAGTTAGCTCCCCGTAAGAGATAGCTAACTGCCCAACCTAAGACCTTTAATACATTGTGGTAGATCATAGGACAAACATGGAAAAATAATAGTCAAACGCAGTTTTTTAATGATAAGGCAAAGCTTTTCCCTCATAAAACCATTTTTTTGAAAAGCGTCTAGCAGGATTGCTACCTCTTTTATGAAAGTGTCGTGATCGTTGCAGCAATACATAGCAGAAATAACCTAGGAGATAAATACTTTGTACGAGTTGTAGACTGGCCTATTGGAAGCCAGATGTATGTACTGTAAGTATTGAAAAGGTAAGTCTCTTCTTTTATCAAACTTTGAAAGCTGATAAACACTGGTGTCAGGATTAAAAGTAATCAAAATGTTCAAAAAAACTAGTGGTGTTTGCTTCACAAGACTTTTTTTCAATATCAAGAAATTCTAGAGGATAAATTCAAAAAGGGTTATCTAGTATTCTAATCTGATTTTTGTCCATAAACGCATCAATATTGGGATTAATGAAGCAAATGTCATCAATATATCTAAATGAGTGATAGAAGACATTCATATCTTTTCTGAGACCTAACTTGTCTAGTCTCTTAATAAATTGAGCTTCAAAGAATGCAAGATACCAGTTACACCAAGTAGGTGAGCATGAAAAACCCATCGTTATACCACGAATCTGTCTCCAGGTCTTGTTTCCTAACTTGACAATACAATTGTCTATTAGGAAGGCATTCCACAAGCATAAGAGATTTTTATCAATATTGTACCACCCTTCCGACTTTTTATTTTCCCATGGCCATTTAAAGGCGTCCCTTTCTTGTTCCCACTTGAAACTCAAAAACATCTTATTAGAATGTTTGAAGGCATATGTAATGGATTTATTCATGATAGTTTTCAGCCCATCAGTTCCATCTAAAGGTATGTTTTCATAGCACTTAGAGATATCTACAACCCGTACATTGGTAATCTTTGATGGTAGATTGAATTAAAAACGATCGATAAAAAGTCTTCACTTGGATTGCATCAAAAACTCTATTGTGGTAACATAGATGTACAAAAGAGCTTCCTGAATCACTGCTAGTGGTTAGTTGTAGACGTCCTGTCGTTGAGATGCTGACTTCTCTCCTTTCTGTCCTTTCCCATCCTGCACACCGATTAATCTCGGTAAAAATTCAGCCTTTGGATAGGTAGGTCGCTCTTTGTGCTACTTTGCCCTTCCTTTCCAGTAAACCGTCTTCTTTTCCTTGTCCCAGATGCAGATACTACGGAGTTTTCAAGTTCGGAAGCATTGTCCTCATCAAGCTCATCTAAAAGGACCAAAGGGTGTGGCGAAAGCGGTGCATTTGAGGGAGTGTGTGGCACATCAACAGAGGAATTACCATTCTCATTCTCAAGGCACACAAAGACTTTCCTAATATGTAGATTAAAAAATCTATCATCTTCTTCAAAACTTTCGACAAATTCATTGAGCCAGCCATATAGATCTTCTACCAGACTTAAAGTATCCTTCTTTTAAACAAACTTCAGATAGATCTTAACCCAGTTCAAAGTCCCCAACAGATCAGTCAAACATAAAACCTTATCCTCAGGTCCACCAGAAAAACTTGAATTGTTTTCTCAATATATTTGTCATATTGGTTACCAATCTTCATTACAGATATTCGTTACACCACAAGGATGCAGAGAGAGAGAGATACACAATTTCACATAGTTCCTCTTGACAAAGCAAGACCAAACCCTTTGAAGTCTTTATTCATAATCCAACAAGGTACAATAAAGCTGAAAAGTAAAATATAATACAGTAAAGCACCATATACCATAACCACTCTCAAAACGTCAAGCTGATACCTGCCACCATCCCACAACACAAAACCGCACGAGTTAGTACAGTGGGAAAGACAAGTGTCATAGCTGAGCGTTAGTTGTTATTCAAGTCCAAAAGAAGTTATACTACTTATCAGCATAAATAGCATTTTAAAACATAGTCCAGTCTTCCCAAACACAAAGATGATTTTCTAGCAATAGGCCAAGCCCCTCCGTTACCGTATCAAGGCAAGTGCCATGCTGATCAGTTTTTGGGCATTGGCCTGTATCAGTTCATTTCGTTTACAACAAAAGTATGAAAAGTTTTCACCATATATATTGTTTATCGCTAAAAGAAATGGTATGAACATGTGTGCCGATGTCAGAGCAAATCCATGTTATTCTAACCCTGATGACTTAAGAAATGTCACGCACTACTGTCCATACTGTAGAGCATATCCATGCTTTCCAATCGTATCTCACCATAATCTGATATGACAACTGAATGGGTAATAAATTTGCACAAGCCATGGTTGAATAGTGTAGTTACGAGTAAACTTACGTTTATCGTAACTCCATATCCAACCCGTGGTTTTTTAGGACCTTGTATCGAATAGACTTCATTTTGTTGATGAGGTTCTCATGGTTTTTACAAGGTATTAGGGTAGATCCGTGCCATTCTAATCCTTTTGTAAGAACCGTTTATCTTATGCAGATTCATGTTGTCCAAGATAATTTGAGGATAAACCTTGCTTTGGGACAACGTGGTGTCATTATACGCAGAAAATTTCCATTATATATGAAGTGATATAGTCGAACTGAGTAGAAACCAACTAAATTCTATATTTAGGATCATTATTAGTCACCTAGAATGGAATATATTTGTGAAGAGACACCTTTGATTTGTGTACATGGAAGGATCAACCTCGTAATCCGATTGATCAATAAATTCAACGGAGATGATTTCCACCTGTGAAAATTTAAAATAAGGATGATACTAATTGATAAAGAGCTACGGGGATACGTTAATGGTTCAATAGCCAGACCAGCTGAACTAGAACTACTACCCATATGGGAGGCAAAGGATGGCAAAGCACTTGCCAATATTGTATCCTTAAATCTGAAAGATACTCAAATAGCTTAGGTATCAAATTGTTCCACTTCAAAAAAAGCATGGGATATTTTGACAAGCATTTATGAAACATCAAATGTATCGACTCGTCTCTTTATGAGAAAGAAGGTCCTTACCCTCAAAATGAGCGAAGACATCTCAGTCAACGATCATTTGAATGGATTCAAATAGTCGTTGAATCAATTAGTTGCAATGGGTTCGCCTATCCCTTAAAAAAATTCTACTATGCCTCTTCTTGCCAGTCTTCCTCCCTCCTACGACAACCTAGTATCGCTTTTGAGCAATACTCTTGTGCTATCACTCCAGAAGCTTCCTGCAAGTTTATTGTAGGAAGAAGTCAGGAGAAAAAGCTTATCGACTTCGAGTAACAAGACAATGGCCTTGTACTCTAGTAAGCAACAATCCTAGTAGAAGAACTTCAAGAATAAGAAGACAAAGGCTGAGCAGATAAATTCAACGCAACAACAACAGCACAATCGACAACAAACTACCAAGAACAGACTCTTTTGCAGATATTGCAAGAGAACCAATCATGACACCAAAGATTTTCAGATTCTCAAGCATATGAAGCAAAGAAGAAGATGCAACAACACCAAGAAGGAGGCTTTGACTCTGTTAGAAATTTCCAAGAACATGAAAATACGCTGATGGTACAAGATCAATCATGCAGAGATGTCTATCAATGGTATCTAGATTCAGGTGCTTCTCAACACATGACTCCTTGCTATTCTCGAATCTCACAGCAACTGAATCAAAGTATAATTTCTTTGGAGATTCAAGCTCATACAAAGTCGAAGGCTAGGGCTCTATTCAACTTCAATTCGGAGATGGCATCACTAGACAGCTTGACGATATACTCTATGTACCTGAATTAACAAAGATCATTGATCATGGCTATAGAGCTTTGTTTACTTTCGATGTACCATTTTTGAAGCAACATGATCCATGATGTCCAATGCTCAGTTACCCAAGAAATTTTGGACTAAAGCAATATCTACAACCTACTATCTACAAAATTATTTTCGCACAAAGGCACTTGACTCTTAAACTCTGTTTGGAGCCTAGTATGGTTACAAACCAAGTCTGAAATACCTTTGTGTATTTGGATGTCTCTACTATGCTCAAATATCGTCTGATATGAGAAAAAAGCTAGACTCATTCAACTACAATAATATTGTCATTGGTTACTCAATATCACATAAAGTGTATCACATCTATGATGTTGAAACTGGTCAGATCTCAGTCAGCTGTGACGTTTTCCCTCGAAGACAAGTTCTACGATTTTAAACAAAAACAACAAATGTAGAAGTTTGTTCCAACAACAACATTTACCATCAATAGGCCTGGACCTACGATTGTTCAACCACAACTTGAAGACATCCCCATCATTCACTCATGAGAGCATCTGCTCAGGAACCTACAACTCAAAAATCTACTCGACAATGACAACAACCGGTTCGTTTTGTCCCTTAGATGTTTATTAGTCATGATGAACCTACCTCTGTTGCAGAAGCATTGTCAATGTCGGATGCAGATAAATGGAAAGTTGCCATGGAGGCTGAGTACAATTCGGTGATGAAGAACAAGACCGGACGTCTTGTTGATCCTCCTATTGACACTAAATGGATCTTCAAAAGCTCAAGCCAGATGGATCAATATCCAAATGGAAAGCTCGCTTTGTGGTTAAAGGATATGAGCAAGTATATGAGATAGATTACACTGACACCTTCAGTCCAGTGGTAAAGCATCAATCTATTCGAACCTTGTTGGCTATAGTTGTTGTAGATGATCTGGACATTCATCAGATGGATGTCTAGACTATTGGAATTTGATGCTCAGCCTCACATCCATTCAATAATGAGCATTCTGAAAAACCAGAAACGTAAGGCTCAAATTTCTGAGCAGAGGATCAAAAAATTCAAAATCGAATTTTCCAGAATTATTTGATACTAGATCGACTCGAAAAATTCTATATTTCTTGAGTCAATATTTTGCGAGTCATTGTACATTTTTTTATATTTGTAATTTCGATACTATCAATCTAAAATCCAACCCAACGACTTCGCGTTGACAATCCACCCACTTTGTACATTCATTAACTATAATGAGGTGGTTGTAATAACTACAACAAAAGGTAGTTGTAGATATTTTGTAGGATATCAATCCTATCTTCATCAGAAAACTTCTTCCGATTATTCGAGTTTTCTGTAACCAGTGTTATCACTCTCAACAACTGTAAGCTGAAGTTATCACTTCAAACATTGTACTCACTATTTTATATTGATCAGAGTGCAAATTTTTAGTCCCACTACTGCATCGTTTCATTGTGCATTTGTCTGAATCATTTAATTTGAATATTCTACTGTTGTTTGTTGTGCTTCCAATCATTGGTGGTGTTGATTCTTCAGTAATGTGAGGTTCTGTAGGGATTTCTCTTGCTCGTGCAACTTCCTTGGCTTGTACTTTCTGTACCCAGTGACAGATCTTCTGATATTGTCTTCCTTCTTCTCTCACGTTGGGATATGGTCCAACGGCTGAGGGTAGATCATCTACCATTGATACAGAAGAGGATGGTGATGGAGCCACTTCCTTCTGTATATGTGCTCGCGTAATTGATAACACTGGAACATGGAAAATTTGCTTTTTTAGTGACATCCTTTCTGGAACTGCGGTTGGTTGCACTGAGATCAAGTTCAGAGGCACACTGGTTCCAGGTTTGAATGGACAATTCTTGTAACAATGCTCGTAACCACATTTACAACAAAAGGCATTATACACATCTTTTGAGGACACTCAACAATCATGTGCCCTTCACCACATCCATAGTAGCCATAAATTCTTCCACCTTGTCGTTGAGTAACACTCGTTGATTGCTGAATCGGTGTCTCATATGGACCGTATCATTGTTACTGCTCAGATTGAGGGGGTGCTTCTTGGCTGGCCTTGGTGGTGCAGGTAAGGCCATGCGCTATTGGTTATTTGGCGTGCCACACCGTGGTGGTGCCACATTCGGTGCCCCTTGGTGATAAAGATAAGATGTTTGATATTGATTCCTCTTCTGTTGTATGATACGAGGGTTGAATGGAAAAAATATTGTTTTGTGCGATGATGCATTGCATAGGTGGCAAAATCTCTGTGTCACTTTGAGATTTTGCTTCAAAACTGGACACTCATTTGTTGTATGATTCTAGGTGCAAATTGGACACCATACATTTTCTCTTCCTGGATACTATAGTTGGTTCTGTTCTGGTGCGTTGGAGAATGTTGCTAAAGTTCCTTGTAAGGCCTTCAGTTTCTGATTGAGACACTTGAAGCATTCAAGGTCGATGCTATCGAAGGAGTTGGATTATGGTTTGTTGGATAGGAATCATCTTCCGAATCTTCATCCTCTTCCCTGATTGCATCTTCTATTGCTTCTTGCAACATGACATACTACTCTCGTCGTTTGAGTTCTCTCATGATACTTTGTGGCAATCCGGCAAGGAACCACATGATTAAGAGCTAGGGCCGTGTTGCATTCGGATATTAAGTGTTTGACCCGCTCGATAGACCCTTTCTCTTTTTCCCATCTTGACTTTGCTCAATAAGAAAAACAGATCTTCCAAGAATTTTCTTGGTTTAAAACGTGTGATGAGAGCCGCTTTGACCTCTTCCCAAGTAGACTTTTTTTCGTTCGAAAGATTGAAAAACCAATCTTGCGCTGTAGGAATGAGTGACATGGGAGATAACATCAACTTTTTTGCCAGTGTCCGCTTGCCATATAACTCGCACGCTTGCTCGTAGTTTTGGAGGAATCTGATCAGATCTGATGATCCATCATATTTGGGCATTTCAAGACGTGGTGCCTTACGAATAGCTTGCAAGGGTGCAACAGGTACATGTTGGTCCATTGGCTCCATTAGAACACAAGAATAAGCATAAGCAAGATGGATTAGCACTTGAGGATACTTGAGCTCACAAAATAGTAGAGTCTCCTCCTCTCTATTAGCATGTAAAATGGTTACAAATGGTGCCTTTTTATCTTTGGGATGGCCCTTGCCCCTTGCTTCCTATTGGCTACTTACAAGAAGGTGGGATTGAAATCCACACCCTTCACAAGAAGCACAAACTAATCTATGGTGTAGGAAGAAACACACCCCACCTACCACCATTTGACGTTTGACTAATTACCAAAACTTAGGAATTTAAGTTTAATTTAAACTTTGGCCTTCTAATATTTTTAATCACATGGCCCAAAGTCTAGTTTATTCCAAATTGATTATTTACAAGTGCTCATTGGGCCATGGGCTTACGCACGCAGGATGCCACAACCCTTGTAACTTATTTCTATTTTTCTGACTATTTTATTTATTTTACACGGGAATACCCCCAACAACATGTTTGATGTCTATAAATACATTGATCGATCATCCCCCTTCTCTTCAAAACGTTCAGATGTTAATATAGCTGTTAGAAGATCTTTAGTTATTCTAACTATAGTTTATAGATAATTAACAACCTTTGTACTTGATTTGTAGATCGGTTGTTGGTGTATCATGAAGACATGAAGAGGTACAACAAAATGATCTCCTTCGTATGTGTCAGGAGCATGAGAATGTGGCGCCATTGCAACCGGGTGGTTGTTTTCGGTTTACTAAAGCATCGCAATGACCATAGACTGGAGTGTTGTGGTTCGTTGCGATTGACTCCTTCCGTTGGTCTTATTGCGGTGCCTTTGGTGGTGAGCTATAGTCTTTACTTCGTTGACCATAAGCAAGACTTTGCGGTGTCTTGCGACTCGTTCATTTCGTGTGTAGCCATAGGCGAGACTCTGCGGTTTACTTCGGTTTCTTTCATAAGTAATCGTAAGCTAGACACTTACAGTTCTTGGCAGTAAGTCTTCGCATGTGACTGTTTGCAAGACTTTGTGACAAAATTTTACAGCAAATTCAATCCCAATCAATCCTAAAAGTGATGGAGGATGCACAAATAAAAGATCTAGATCCAAACTATGAGCTATAATCAAGACTAGTTACCAAAACTAGCAAATTTGGCATTTAACTCCACATTAGGCACATAGATTTGATCAAATGAACCAAAGTAAAGTACAACAAGCTTCTCAGACCTGTAAACAAGATCAGCACCTTTCAATCCAAGCAATTAATGCATAAAAACACTCACATCCAATAGCTATAACTCGCCACCAAAAGACAATGATGATAGAAGTGGAAAAACTCGATTTTTCTTGATAATTTGATGGAGATCCCATCATGTATTTATACATTTCAAGCTCGGATCTGAGCATATTAGAGCACCTCTGAACTTTTCATACCCTAACCCTAATATATAACCTAATAGGTCATTGGATCTTGTTGGTCTAAGGTGAGAGGTGCTCTTGAGTTGCTCTGTCCGAGTATCTTGGAGATTCGTCAGAATCAGCCAACAGATCCACCCTAACTTGGGGTCAAGATCTCAAGATCCAAAAACAATGAAAAACATGCTATTTTTAGATCTTATAATTTATCTAGCCTATCCAAACACATTTTTGCCTCATTTCAAATATGCTATCACAATGTAATATGAGGAATGAACTTATTGGAAAGCATCCTATGTGATTTGGCACGTGTGGCATCTGTTTACATGGCCATCTTGCCAAGTACAATGCATGTGACCAAAAATGGTCAAGCTAGAATTGTGAAATTTCAATTTTCCTCCTCACAATCTAGCTGGAGGATAACATAGCTTTAATAATTAAGCCAAGGGCTGATCTAAGCTTCAAAGAAGCATTCTTTTGAAGAGGCTTTGTCAATATATCAGCTATGCATTCTTCACTTGAAACATGCTCCAATGAGACCTCCTTAGCTTGGACCTTTTCTCTTACAAAGTGGTGAGCAATCTATATGTGTTTGTTCCTTGCATGGTAGATTGGATTGGATGCTAGGTGTTGGGCTGATGTTGTCATTGTAGATGAGTGGAATGACACCTGATCTGATCACTTTGAGCTCCTCAAGCAACCTCTTGATCCATAGTACTTCCTTGGTTGTGGCTGTTAGAGCCTTGTACTCGGCCTCGATTGATGAAAGAGATATTGTTTCTTGCTTCTTTGATAGTCAAGAAACCACAGCTTCTCCAACGTAAGTTGCAAAGGCACTTGTTGACTTTCTATCCTTCGTCTCCCCTGCAAAATCTGAATCACTAAAAGCATGCAAGTTAATGGATTCACCTCTATAAAGGATCCCAAAATCTAGTGTGCCCGAGATGTATCTCAATATTCTTTTGGCACATTTCCAATGGATAACTAATGGATCTTGCATATTTTGACTAAGCTTGCAAACACTATAGCAAAGATCATGTCTTCTTGTGGTTATCCACATTAAGGAGCCGATAAGTTGCCTATAAAGAGTCATGTCCTTGAAGGATCTTTCATCCTCTTTATTGGTCACTTTTACATCATGCTCCATAGGAGTCTCTACATGCTTGCATCCATGCATGCTAAATCTATTGAGTAATGAAATGGCATACTTAGATTGACAAATGAAGACATAATCTAAAGATATAAGTACTTCCATACCCAAAATGAAGAGCAAAAGCCCGAGATCTACCATCTTGAACCCTTTGGATAGATCTAGCTTAGTTTTCTCAACACCTTCTAAATCATCTCCACTAAGCATGATATCATCAACATAAAGTAATAAAAGTACAATGACTTTTGCACTAAATCTTATGTACAAGGTGGGATCATACTCACTAGGAGTAAATTTAATAGATATAAGAAAAGTATTGAGCCTTGTGTTCCAAGTTCTAGAAGCTTGTTTCAAACCATACAAGCTCCTCTTGAGATGACACACCTTGTCTTCCATACCTTGCTTGATGAAGCCCTCGGGCTGCTCCATGAATATATCCTCTTCCAAATGACCATTTAAGAAATCATTTGACACATCCATTTGAAACAATAACCAATCAAAGTGAGAAGCAAGAGCGATGATTAGTCTTATGATGACCATCTTTGCCACGGGTGCAAAGGTCTCATCATAATCTATGCCCTTTGATTGAGCATACCCCTTGGCTACAAGCCTTGCCTTGTGCTTAGAAACACTCCCATCTTGATTCAACTTGAGCTTAAAAACCCACTTACATCCAATTACATTCCTATCCAAAGGTAAATCAACAAGCATCCAAGTATCATTTTCCATCAATGCATTGTACTCATCACACATAGCTTGAAACCACTCCTTTGATTCATTTGAAGGCTCTTCAAAAGATGTGATGAAGGCATAAGAAGAAGTACTTTCCTCGGCTTGCTTACCCTTGTCCTTGTATGTGAGCCTTAATGGCTCCATCCTTGACCTTGTGGATCTTCTTGGCGTGCTTGGTGTTCTTGGTTATAGCTCCTCCTCGTGATCAATCTCCTCCTTGATCTCGGGTACCTCTCTTCCAATATAGTGGTTAGATGAATCATCTTCAAGCTTATGCATTCTAGTCTCATCAAAAATGATATCTCTAGAAATGACAACCTTTTGAGAAGAGGGAATGTAGATTTTGTAACCTTTGCTTGCATTGCCATAACCTACCATGATCTCCTTCATGGATGATGGATCCTCCTTGGTTCTTTTGTCCAAAGGGACATGTACATAGCAAATACATCCAAACACTTTCAAGCTTTTGAGATTAGGCTTTTCTCCATACAATCTACCATTTATAGAGCTACATGGAATTCTATTACATAAGAAGTTAGCACATGTGAGAGCTTCTTCCCAAAAAGACTTATGTAGGCATGCATCTAACCTTAGAGCTTTAGAACACTCACATAAGGTCCTATTTCTCCTCTCGGCCACCCCATTTTGTTGAGGAGTGTAGGGGCAAGATAACTCTTTCTTGATCCCTTCTTGATCACAACAGTCTTTGAATTCATTGGAGATATATTCTCCTCCATTATCACTTCTAAAGAACTTGATCTTGTGATTATGATGCTTTTCAACAAAAGTCGAACAACTTTACAAAACTCTCAAAAACATGTGCTTTAGAGGAAAGTAGATATACCCATCCATATCTTGAGTAGTCATCTATAAAGGTGACAAACATTGTATCTTCACCATTGCTCTTTGTGCTAGCAAAATGCACATCCGAGTGGATCAACTCGAGAGGATGACTTGTCTTTGTGATTGAGCTTGAAAAAGGTAACTTGTGTGCCTTAGCCAAGGCACAAGCTTCACATACCCTTTCCTCCTTTGCCAAAGATCTTGGAAGGCCAAGATCAAGCTCCTCCTTGCACATAGCTTCCATGTACTTGGTGTTGATGTGAGCAAGCCTCTTGTGCCACAAGTCAAATGTGGTCATCTTGGTCTCCTCGGCTACCATCACAACTTGGTTAGGATTTACAAAAGCATTAAGCTTAAATAACCTCCCAAACCTTGTTCCCCTCGCTATGATCATCCCACTTTTCTTGATGTTGCATACATTAGTAGAAAACTTCACAATGAAACCATGATCTAAACGCTGGCCAACACTAAGCAAATTCTTAGTGATGCCAGGAATGAAGATAACACCATCTATCTTAGTCTTCTTGGAGGATCCTAAGCATAAGGGAATGGATCCCACACCTTCAACTTTACATTCATGATCATTTTATGTAAAAATGGACTTTATAGGTCCTACATAAGGTGTGAGTTGAGAAAAATACTCCCTTTTACCAGACATGTGGGAGCTAGCCCCACTATCTATCCACCAAGGATCTTCACCTTTGACATTTGATGATGAAAAGGTTGACATCATGAGTGAGTCCTCATGATAGCACTCTTCCTCCTCTTGTCCAATGTTGGCTTGGCTTTGATCTTGCTTCCTCTTGAAGCATTATGAGGCATGCTACAATAGTAGCACTTTATCTTAGATTTGTTCTTCTTGGGCTTGACTTGTGATGATGAGGATGTGGATGCTCCTTGATCTCCATCCTTTGCTTGCTCCCTTTTGAATGCTCCTCCCTTGGTCTTTGCTTTGCCTTTGCTCTTGAAAAATAAGGCTTTGTCATCACCATTATTGATGGAGAGCCTCTCCATCCTTGATTTGATATGAGCCTTCCTACTCTCCTTGGCCATCAACACACTTTGAAGGTCTTCAATTGTAGGCAAGTTTCCCATGATGGCATAGCTTTGGACAAGGTTAGTAAACTCACTACATAAGCCATTCAAAACTATTTGCACAAGCTCACTCTCTTTAATAGGTTCACCAACATAAGTAAGCTCTTTGTTCAAATCTTTTACTCTCAAAACAAATTGATGTCCACTCTCACTCCTCCCTTGGAAGCATTGAAGAACTTGCTTCTTGAGGGAAAGTAACCTTGAGGTATTCTTGGACTCATAGATCTTTTGAAGAGTCTCCCAAGCCTCTTGGGCTGAGGTACATGCTCCTACTTTTTGAGCAAATCATTTGCAACATTCATCTTAATACAAAGGAGTGCAAGCTTGCACCTTCTCTTGTATTTAGTTGCTTCTTGTGGATGGATTGGCTCACCTTCCTCTCCATTCACAATATCCATCAAATCTTGCATGATAAGGATGGATTCCGTTCTTAACTTCCAAATTGAATAATTTGAAGAGTTCAATCTATCACTAGAATCCAAAAGATAGGCACTTATGGATGCCATCTTCAATGATAAGGAGATAGATTCAAAGAAACAAGATAGATTGTACAAGATATGATCACTACTAGCTATCCCACTCTCTTTGGGACATGAGATGAATCACTCTCTGATTTCTCAACAAGATCTAAGGTGATCTTGAGCTTGATCTATCTTCAAGATCCAAACTTACTTTAGATTTGATCAAACTAGTCTCCTTCTTGATCTCGACTTCACAAGAAGGGTGAATCCAACTATACTGATCCAAAAACACTTTATAACACACAAATGTCTTACAAATAAAGCCTCTTAAATTCAGGTTGAATCACATTGACATATTCAATCACAAACCTATCCAAAACCGAGTAGAATAGAAACACAAATTTTACTAGTTTTGCATTTCTAGATGAAAAACTCATCAAAACACTTGATCTGAACCTAAAAGGTGTATTTTAGAACCTTAAGAAAATGACCTAATTAAGCTCTCAAATGGCTGATCCAAACTTCTAAAGAGTGGTGGCATTCAAATCCTTATGAAAATCTCTACTAGGCATGTACTCCAAGATTCAACTCATAAGAACTTTCTAATTTGGTTTGGTTGAATGGAAATGGGTCAATCTCGGTTCCTGCAGCTATAACTCAGCAAAACAAGTTCCCTTTGATCTATTATCACTCGAAACCAAATTTGAAGGTACATACTACTCAAATCTAGGATCAAAGCTTGAGAAAATCAAATCTAAAGCTCACTTTTGATTAGGCTCTGATACCATGGCAAAATTTTACAGCAAATTCAATCCCAATCAATCCTAAAAGTGATGGAGGATGCACAAATAAAAGATCTAGATCCAAACTATGAGCTAGAATCAAGACTAGTTACCAAAACTAGCAAATTTGGCATTTAACTCCACATTAGGCACATAGATTTGATCAAATGAACCAAATTAAAGTACAACAAGCTTCTCAGACCTGTAAAAAGTTTAGCACCTTCCAATCCAAGCAATTAATGCATAAAAACACTCACATCCAATAGCTATAACTCGCCACCAAAAGACAATGATGATAGAAGTGGAAAAACTCGATTTTTCTTGATAATTTGATGGAGATCCCATCATGTATTTATACATTTCAAGCTCGGATCTGATAATATTAGTGCACCTCTGAACTTTTCATACCCTAACCCTAATATCTAACCTAATAGGTCATTGGATCCACCCTAACTTGGGGCCAAGATCTCGAGATCCAAAAACAATGAAAAACATGCTATTTTAGATCCTAGAGTCTCTCTAGCCTATCCAAACACATTTTTGCCTCATTTCATAATGCTATCACAATGTAATATGAGGAATGAACTTATTGGAAAGCATCCTATGTGATTTGGCACGTGTGGCATCTATTTACATGGCCATCTTGCCAAGTACAATGCATGTGACCAAAAATGGTCAAGCTAGAATTGTGAAATTTCAATACTTTGTGATTTACTTCGATCTTTTTCGTAATGGACCGTATGCATGACTCTACGATTGCCTATGGTGCCTTCGTTAAAACTGTTTGTAGGAGTCTGTGATTGTCTTTGGTGGCCTTCGTTGAAACCGTATGTAGGAGTATTGCGGTTGTTTGTCACAGTTTCCGTGTATTTCTGCAGATTGTAAAAAAAGGAGACCATTTTTGCAGATGCTTGAGAGAGTGATTTCCTTAAGAGATGAAGGGGGTGAAAATGATGAGTAGGAGCAAGGATAAACTCCAACAACAAAGACATGTCTCAAGGAGACACAATACACGAGGATATGCCATTCACAATGCATGATCACGAGGGCGACATGGATGACATGATGGATGCATTCTTCACAAACTCACTCGAGGCCACATTGACGAGGGAAGAAGAGATGATGCGTGGCTTGGCATCCACTCCTTTGTATGAGGGTGGAAAAATGTCAAAGTTGCAAGTTTGTTTATTACTTTTGAACTTGCAAACTAAGTACGGGTGGTCGGATGTGAATGTTACATAGTTGTTTAGGTGAGCTTGACTTTTGGTGTACTACCCCCCTTTCGAGTACTTTATTTTTGACAAAATGATATTTTATCTCAATGTGCTTACTTCTAGAATGATACTTGAAATAGATAAATAATTGTATTATGATTGTCGCAAAAAATGGAAGTAGCTTGTAACTGACTAAGATTAATGTCCGACAATAGGCACCATAACCAGATAGCTTTCTATGTAGCATGTGCAATGGAAATTTATTCGGTCTTTGTCGAAGATCATGCAGTCAAATTATGCTTCTTGCTATTCCAAGAGACAAGACCCTTGTTAAACATAAAGATCGAAATGAATTCACTGCCACCATTAGTTTGAATTGCCTTGATTTTTCTATAACTATGATTCTTAGCTTCCTGCTTATATTGATGAAAACACTTGAAGGCTTATGATGTTTTTGGTCAAAAAATAAACCATCTTCCTCGAATAATCATCGATAAAGGTCAAAAAATAAACTACTGTCCTCTTCAAATAGTTGTTGATGAAGATCAGAAAAGTATTTTGCTCTCTCTATCGAGAGAGTCTGCATGGGTCCACATATGTTGCTATGCACAACATCTAACACACAATTCTCTCGTGATCCTTCAACATGGACCTAGAGGAACCTTATATATTCCAAGTCGTCTTCACGAGTTTTGAACGGAATCATCATTACCCAACTGGCAATGATATATACTATCACTTCCCAGAGATGTGATTCTGCTAGCAATTCCCAAAAAAATCACTTCAAAATGATATTATTATTTTTTCTACTTTCCCCCACGTATTATATGGGTTCTGGATGGAATCAAACCTGAAGACCTATACAATCTTAGCATGGGCCTTTATCCAAGGCTAGATGAAGATCAGATGCTGGGATGGATTGGAGATTTTAACCGAGAACATAATGTTGTACGCAACTGAATATGTGCATCAAACCGAGATTGCGCTATCCACGCAAAATGATGTGCACTACGCTGCCGTGCAAAAGCAGACAAAATTCTGACCCTAGATGGCAGGGGATTGTGCAACATTTCAAATAGTGTATGCCAATGTCGCACCTCATTTGGATATGACATATCCAACAATGTGAGAGTTGTATTACTGTTGGGAAGAACAGGTTCATCAACGCGTGCAACAAACAGAAGGATGCATCACCAAGAGGAAGGAAAACAAGGGCACCCAATGTTACCACACATACTGAACGTTGGAGTTTCGCAATTTTATTGCCCTAGCTATGCAAACAACGCAAGAGCTGTTCCTCAATAAGCGCTACACCGTGATCCCCACAACATGGTTGAAAGAAGCGATGCTGACCAAAACCACACCCAGGTTGGTGGACAATGTCATGGAGAACCGCCAACACTTGTTGCTCAAATTGTTACGATACGGACCAACCACATCGGCGATAGGATCGGAAAAGTTGCACATTTCACCAACATCGGTGATTGCGACTGCAATTACAGGGACATTTGACAAAGTGATGGTAATTGACAAGCTAGGTAGGGGCCAATTGGAAAGCGATTTCTCAGGAATGCATACATTTGAGGATACTGACAGCGAACACAACAACAATAAAGGAAAATCCTGGAAGAAGATGAAGCGGAGACACAAATGAACTCGGTGGGAGTCGTCTATTTCCGTTGGGGGACATGTGTTAGGCCAAAGGGCCAATGTAACCATTGTTTTTGTAATTCGAAATGTAATTGTATTTGAAAGTTGTAAATTGTAATTGTAATTATTCGAGTCATGGTTATTACAAAGTACATATGCACAATTATTTAGATGACTGAAGTATGAGACGTCGTTGTAAAGTAGGATAATAGGTTAGGTCACATTCAACGAGAAGTCGAACATACCATAAGCGATCGTAGGATTGACAATTGCGGCCTTCAACATGAAGTCGAACAGACTGTAAACGATCGTAGAATTGGCGATTGCGGTCTTGAACGAGAAGCTGAAACAACCACTTACGGTCATTGTGAAGGATTGTGATACTGGATTGCGGTTCTTCACATGAACCTAAATAGGACATTTGAAGCCGGATTGGGGGCTTTTGGATATCACACTGGTTAGGCAATAGTATGTTCAAAAGACAAAGGGTGAGAGTCGAATTATTGTAAGTTTCTGGTATTCAATTTTCATGTTAGTTGCAGACAACAAGCATCAATTATCCACAAGAAAATGTACTTACAATCAGAATGAACATTAGTCGATAAATGCAGAGCGACAAAAGAAAACATCATTGTTCATGTTCATAATCATCTCTCTTGTCATTTCTTTTACATCTACACTATGTGACACAAAATTGCGTTGCTAGTTTGGCCTAGCCCTCGGGTTTTCGACCTCTCTAAGCCTACGACCCTAGGCTATCATCATCTACTCAAAGTAAGGCCAATTTCACACGATAGTGCCTGGCAAGTCCCAAATTTGAAATGGAGTCTTCCCATTGATCTAGGGAGAAAAAAATGGGTCTCCCCCCTTTCATCAGACTTAGCTGGAGTTGCCGCCATGTGGTAGATGAGGTGGCATGAGACCCATGCCACGTAGGGACAACTCAAGCCCATTTTTTGGGCTTGGACACATTGTTCAGCATGTTGAGTTGCCAGGGGCAACTTTACAAAAATGGACCAATTCAATTGTAGAGGTTCAAATTGCCAATCAAGTCGTCGCCCTTCATTTGACACTTGCCAATCAAGTTTGAAAGGAGTTGATTCATTTTTAAAAAATGGATGACAAGTGGAAGAGCGAGGGAAAGGGACTTAATTGCCACTAGTTTTAAACCACCCTAATTCTCTTTGACTTTGTTTTTGAATTGACTTAATATACACTCTTTGGAATAAATGGCAAAAGAGAAGCAAAAAGACAGAGAAAATAGATAAAAAGAAAGAAGAGGTTTGGCCATTTGTCACTGATTCCTCACGATCGCGTATACATTTTGCCTCTCGCTCTGTTTTGCTCGCTCGCATCCGGATCTGCCAACGTCAACATTTTATGCGGATTGATCCAACATTTTGAGCTGTGGCTGTAAGCAATTCCACAATCGCATCAAGGAGCTTGCGAAATCAGACACAGTACATGTAGTGTTTGATGGGATTTTAGACTGAGCTATTGTAAGATTTTGTTCTTGGCTTCGTGCTGGATCGTTTCGCGGATTTTTGATGACCAGTTTTTATTCTATTTTTTCACCAGCCTTTGTTTCCATTCTATTTCTATTTTTATTGTTCATGGAAAACATTAATTACGTTTTTATTTGGCTAAAAGCTTTCTCGACATTGGTTTATATGTGTGTGTGTGTGTAGATTGTTGATTATATAAATCAGATTTTGCCCTTATTTGTGTCTTTGCTGCTTTGTGGTATTTTTGTGCAGATGGTGTTCTGAGTGTTGAACAAGATGAAATGCAGTAGGGCAAAGATAATTCCGTAGAGAAATAAAAGGAACTGGTTGAAGGCATCGACCAAAGGATACCCGGCAGGCAGGAGAGGAGAGACATAAAAGGGATAAAAGAATTCTCTCACAACCATGGATTTTCTCTTCAAATTGCTTCTCTTTCTCCAGGCAATGAATACATTCTCTATTTGGACAGAAATAAACTCATACTTAAGTAGCCAAATTATTTGACCGTTGCTTCTGCTTATACATTGGTCAAGAAAGAGTTTGTTCTACAAAGAGATGCATTTTTGGCTTAAATTTGTTGCATCAATTTCCTCTTCACATACAGTTTGTTAGCCATATTCTTTCAACCAAAGCATTCCATATTGTATGAGAAGTATTAAATCTAATTATTTGGAGAAGCTTGCATTAATTTCTTTGTGTTACCTTTACGTCCATTTGACATGGTTCTTAAAGTGGCATGGTTGCGTATTCGTTTGAAATGGACACTGATATTGCTTGTCAATTAAGTTTGATATTGAGGCTCATGAGATAAAAGATCCAATTTACAAATGCAAGAAACTTGATTTTGATGTAGAATTAAATCTAGCATGCTCTAGCCTTGATATCTTCACCAAATCATTGATAGATCTGATCTCCTCCTTCATAACCTGAAACACAAGAGCTCTAATACCATGTGAAAGAATTCAGATTGTAAATGATCCAAATCCATAAAGAATCTTTGGTTACAAAGCAAGATACTCTACCATGTGAAAAATGCAAAAATAAGCTTGGTAGAGGCCAAAAATCTTGTATATAGATAAACACACGTGTGGAGCCTGTTCCCACATGTGAAAATAGTGTACTTGTCATGTACCATAATCATATAGGTTGACATATGATTTAATTCAAGTTCTAGTGGCTAAAAAGGCCAAAAACTAGTTTTCTAGATATATGACACATGGCATCAATCTATTGATTGCATGAGCCAAATATTTTGGTTAGGTGTCATATCCCATGTGTAGAGGACAGATCACACGTGTGGAATAAGCTGAAGTAGGCGAATTTTGAATTCTAGAAGATTTCCAAGTAGATCTCCATATAGCCAAAAGTGCTCAAAATAGAAGGTTTTGTCCAAGTGTCAGTTTTGCATGATGAATCATCATATGACAAAGCACCTTCACACATGTGGGATCAAAGGGATGATCAGTACCACGAGCTCCCACTTATTGTATATATAGAGCCACATTTGGCCATAATCAATGTGAGGCACTAATCTTGGTTTTCGAAGCAATTTTGAGTGATTCTCTCCATTTTTCTACATTTGTTTTGATTGTTTTGAGGTTCTATCAATGTGTACTTGATTTTTAGGTTGGAGTCCGTACTCAGACTGTTTCACACGTGTGAAACCATAAAGTACACTTACCTTCAATTAATGATTGTTCTTGTTAGGATTTTATGTCTAGAATTGATCTAGATTGATCTTAATCTGAAGTAGATTAATAGATCAAGTAATCTGACAACCAATCCCTCTTGAGGATCAGATTAGGATCCACTGTTGGTCCTTTTTGTACTTTTTGCACATACCAATCTCACCAATGTAGAAAAATTAGCATCTACACACAAAATGAGATGCAACCTTTAATAGAACCTGATCAAAAATGAATCAAAACATAAAGTATTGCTGCTGTCCATTCAAAAAGAGCAAGCTACTATATCTTTCTAAGACGAGCTTTGTTGAATGCAATGAATCATCTTGGGATAAGAGCTATGCTATAGTTGCGAATCATCCAAGGATGAGAAGTATGCTGGATGAAGTTAATCATCCGAAGATTCTTGTTTGATGCAGTGAACCATTCTAAGAACCCATGTAGAATGCAAATAATCATCAGAAGAACTATGAAAGGGTAGAGTTGAACTGAGGTGCAACTTCTAATATGTCAGAATAATTATCTTAGGATTCTAGGTCTAAGTCAAATATGTAAGCATGAGTCACTAACATAGATCACGTTCTGGAGTCGTCAAGTCGAGTCAGTAACTACTGTTGAAAAGTCCTTGATGCTTTGTAAGAATCAATTGGGTAATCACACAATTATGATTGAAAATTATATGAGATACTAAAAATAATAAATACATTTCGAGACTTGCATTAAACACGCCATAAGGGGAGTGAGAATTTGGCACATGCAAGAAGGGACTATTTTGAAATCCATTCACAAAAAAGCAAATGATCCACGAACTTCATATTTGGAAAGAAGTTGGCTATAAGTCGTATGGATTTCTATTGGCTATATTTATTGGGCTAACTTTGGATTTCAATCACGCAGATTCAGGGAGACAAGTAAGAAAAACCTCTTAATTTAAGTAGGGCATTGTGGATCAATAGAATACGTTTTAACATGCTCATGGAAAAGGGGTGAATGGCTCCTTTGGGTTATGGAGAGAGTACAATGAAGGAAGAAACTTGTTCGAAGGAGTTCACAAAGGTAAGACCTCTTGAAGGCTTGTGAAAGTAAGGCATGGCAAGTTTGTGCCGGAGCTAGGTAAAGAAGCCATCCCCACGAGGAAGAGAAGACTTACTAGGCTGGGATTATACAATAAAGCTAAGCTACAAATTTGTCAAGACTTCATAAGTCACATGAAATGTTCTACCATTAGGCAATAAAATGAGAAAGTATGATGGTCAGGGCCCTCCCTTAAACTTCCGTTTGTAGCAATCGTGGTGATTGCCACCTATGTATGATGCATGAGTATATAACGAGTTCAGATTTCTTGTAAAAAGGGTTGGGAGGTTGTGACCCTCCTATAACATGCACATTTTGCTAGAGGAATGTCAAAGGGTAGTGAACAAGTTGATGGTATAATGCTTTTGCGGAGTGAACAATGGAACTTGGTTCATGGTCGGGATATTATGACAAATAAGTTTGTAGACCCCACTCACAAGTTTATGAATTCTTCTCTTGTGCAAAGACTTAAAATTTTGAAGGGGTGAAGAATAATCACATGTATCAAGTACACCAGTGAGAAAAATTGATACTGAGGTGAGGGGTTTCATATGTGGAATTAGATATGCATGGCATAAAGGAGAAGATGGATTTTCGTGTTCTGAATTTAGGTAGAAATGATGTCATTTTAGGATACAAATGGTTCTTGAAGGGCAACATCTTCTAACTATAGAGTACGAAGAGCCGGAATCTTAATTTGATTTTCTTCTGCTTGGATGCAAGCAATGCTTTATCATTTTTCATAGGATTATGGATATGCCATTAAGGATTTGAAAATAATTTGCATGATTTCATCACATGCATGTTACCGTTTGTAAAGATCGTATGTACCTTTACTTTCCATTAATAAAACAGCTGATGAGGTAGGGGCCACTCAAGTTGGTTGGTTTATGAGTGTATGTCAATTGGTTGTGAAGGCATGTCTAAATGTATGAGGTATGTCCATAAGGCATTGTATGACTGATCATTTTTTTACAGAATCTATTTATTGCCTCTTGTCTCTGTGGGTATTCTTATCACATACTAATTATTTAGGTTGCAAATGAAGCTTGATTGGGGACTTTTTTTGCATACAACAAAGGTTTGAATTTCACAAAAATGATGAGTATGGTTAGCAACCTCCTTTCAGGACCAAAGTTAAAGCTTAGTGGTTAGTTGAGCTTGCTTATTGCTGATGCCTTGTTTTTTACACATAATGAAGTTGGGTTTGAAGTTGAACCCGATCAAATAAGGTTGTTACCCTTATTATTGTTCAAGATTGAAAACTTGACTATATGAAGCCTAATTATAGAGAGTGCCCAATAGAGGACATTATTGAACTGAAACAAACCTTTATTAGGGCTAGTGTTTGTTAGAAGATAACGTTTATTTTGTAGTATGTACTAATGTTTCTAGGCCATGCTTGCATGCTATTTTAGGGTCCTATACTATTTCACATGCTCAAAGTCAAAGTTCTTTGTCTAGTCAAAATTCTATGCATCTAGTAGGGTGTAGAAGGGCTATTATTGGCTTTGTTTTTGGACTTAGTGAGTAGTAAGAGTTTGTTACCTAATATAAATAGTTTCTTTAGACATCTGCTGTTGCTTTAGCATAGCTTTTACTTCAGATAGATCTAGGAGAAATTATATGATCTTAGAAGCTATCAGGAATCTACATAAGAGAGATTTTGTAGGTGTCCCATTGAGATCATTGAAGAAGAGTTGCATTTGGAGCCCTTGTGAAGGAGATTATCGAAGGAGGAGAATTGTCCTTGGTTTCCCCTGGGATTTCCAATGTTAATTGGAGATTGCTACAATGCTGATTGTTTGGAATACAACGCACAGATCGCTACAGACTTGTAAAATCAGATTGTTGGAGATTATTGGAGCTAGGCAGACTTTTGTTGCCTATAGATCATTGTTGATTTATTACTACTACTCAAGCTCACTTGCTACTGGTTGGAAGTCAGATTGTTGCTGAAATCACAAGGTATTGCGCGGAAATAAATCTAGAAGAAATTATATAAGAACCAGCGCCCACCTCCGTGGTATTCTAGGGAGTTTCGACTCTTTTTATCATATCTAAGACTAGAAATCTCTCATATTGTACTTGATTGGTGTATGTGAGTTTTAGTATGACTAGTACACTTCTAACTAGGAATTGAGCTTTAAATTCCATCAGTGCTACCCTTCTCAATTGACATAGGGATATGGATGGCGCTAAAGGAGGTGATATGTTTTTTTTATTTTTGGTCGAAACATTTGTAGGGTTTCCATCTTACTTTTCTAGTCACGAGCAAATTTTTTCCTCCTCATGAAGAGAAATGCTATGATACGCTATTTATTGCTATACTCTCAAGATAGCATATGCAACAATTGAATATAGCAAGAAAATGGTGATTTTGAGCAAAGAAACACATACTGAATCGACAATTAGTCCTTACAACACCCTCCTATAAAGGAACCTTACTTGCAAGGCTCTCCAATGAAGCTCTCACGTATTCCAAAGTACAAAACAAATATATAGCTTGTTAGAGGGGAGTTTTTGGGCTCCTACTCTTTCTCTCCTCTAGGCAAGATCACATAGGTGCTAAAGTGATTGTTTGGTCCAAATGCTCATGTAGCATATACTTACAAGGGTCCAAATAACATTAAATAAGGCGCAAATGGCAGTGCAACATAATATTCTTATTTATAACATCCTAATTGAAAATCACATTAGAGCCTTGTACCTTTTGAGACTTCATCAACATTGAAATCACATTAGCTATTTTGTAATCTCGACATAGGCATCTCTCTTTGTTCTTTCCATCTAAGACCCTTCTTTCACCCGTACTAGGAATCTAGATGTGCTACTATTAATTTATGAACATTGTGCTACTTGCCCTAAGTATAGAATGTGATACAAATGAATTCATCCTTGTACAAAAGTTTTTGTTTTTGTTGAGGTAATTTTGATAAAAGTTATATTGGATATACTACATCTCTATGTGGCTTGAAGTCATTCTTAACGATTTGATTCATTTTTTTTGTTTCATTAGTTGTTGATGGATGTCCCCATTGCGTTGTTACACCTCAATATTCCAACTTTGCAAAATTAACAATCAGTACTTTTGTTTGATGCTATGAAGTAGGTACATTTTCGTTCGGCACCATGAACATAGAAAATCCATGTAGAGAAATCATGTTTGTAGTAGATAGCTCCACTTCTTTGGGAGTTGTAACTCATCTTGATGTTGAAGAGTAATGCCTATTTTACCCCTTTTGGCTAAGCATTAGTTAAGTTGTACATAACTCACGGGGCATGTTTTAATTAAATGCATGACCTCCCCTTTTGTTAAGTTATGTAAATTAGTGCAAGTGGCCCACTTGGCCAAGTAGCTCACTCCCATGGTTGACACCTAGACTTTCCATGCATGTAAAGGAGGTGCTTGCCTCACAAGGGATTTGGAGGACCCACGCCCTCCTCTCTCTCTCTAGCAATTCATTTCTTCTTGAGACTTTTGAGTTTGTGAGATGCTCATGCAATTCTCCTTGTGTGTGATATTTCCATAGCCAAGTTTTCTCAAGCTTTCATAGTTGATCTAGCATCTAAGTTAAGATACTCCATAGCTAGGTCTTGTAATTCTTCATGGTATCAGAGCAGGTTGTCTAGCCTGTGAGTCTGAGAGTGAGAGAAACTTCAGTGCTTAGATTCTTGAGAAGATTCTTATCTTCTACAAGCACCTCAATCTTGAAAGAGGGAGCATTTGATCTACAGGTGTCAGATCAGGTGGAGTCTTGCACTGTTGGTGAGCTATTGGCAAGGGGAGTGGGATGATCCAAAAACTTTCTAAATCTGGCTAAGTTTTGGAGAGTTTTTCTGGAGGAGCTTACACAAAAGTAGGGCGCACTTTCTGTAGGGGCTTCTGGTTTCTGTTCCAGTGGAGCCTAGTGCTTGTGCTAGTGAGGCCACACCAAGTGGCAAAGACAAAAGCAGGAGCTGAAGGGTTGCCTTGAAGTGGCTACATACCCTAGTTTGGGGTTAAACCCTTGTTGCTGGAAGCTGTTCTTTTCTGATCTCTTTCAAGTTGAGCTTCTGTTTTAAGCACAGATTTTAGCATGGCAAGTCTTGGGGAGAGTTTGCTGGGTGAATCTAGCAAACTAGATGGCACAAACTACAGAGTGTGGAAGTTCAAGATAGCTAATATCTTGATGGATAAGAATTGCTGGGAGGTCATGACAGGTACAGAACCTGTACCAACATCTGATCCTGAATTGAAGGACTACATGAACAGGAGACATAAAGCTCATAGGATAATCAATCTTTCTGTCAAGGACAATATTATTCCTCACATTTGCAATGCAAGGGATGCAGCTGATGCTTGGACAATTCTGAAGTCTATGTTTGAAACAGTGGATTCAGCCAAGCTGGTGTATTTGCAAAACAGGTTACATACTCTCAAGATGGAAGCAGGTGCAACAATTGGTGATCATATTACAAAGGTCAAGGACCTATTGGATCAGCTTGCTTCAGTTGGAGAGAAAGTAAGTGACAGGAGTATTGTTCCCATAGTCTTGAACAGCTTGTCATTCAACTATCAAGACTATGTGATGTCCCTTTCTGCTAGGGAGAAACTCCCAACCTTTGGGGAGTTATGTGGTCTTCTTTTACAGGAGGAGATGAGAAGGAAGAATCTTTCTGAAAGGGAAGATAATCCAGAGCTTGCATTTGCTTCTAAGAAGAAGCAAAACTTTCAGAAGAAAGGCAAAGGCAAAAAGAAGAACTCAAAGCAAAGCTTGGAGCAGCAGGTGTCCAAGTTACAGGTTGGAGAGGAGTCAAGCACCAATTCCTCATCTACACCCAAGAGGAAGGGCAACTGCAACTATTGTGGTAAGTATGGGCATTTTGCTTTTGAATGCAGGAAGAAGCAAAGTGATCAGAAGAAGGGAAAGAACCAGCAGAGTCACTTTGTTGACAAAGTTGCAGAGGAGGAGCAATCTGGTGTGCTTGAGCTATTCACCGCAGCCCTATCATCTGAATCCACATTTGGTGGATGGTACATTGATTCTGGAGCCTCAAAGCACATGACACCTCATAGAGATTGCTTCAGCACCTATGAGGAGACAGAAGATAGCCAGCATGTTTGCCTTGGAGATAATTCTACACGTATGGTGAGGGGCAAAGGTACAGTTGCAATACAGCTATCATCAGGTGAGGTGAAGGAAATTAAAAGTGTGTTGCATGTACCAGGGTTGGCTAAGAACTTGTTATCTGTTGGTGCCATTACCAAACAGAACATGGTGGTAGAGTTTAATGATTCTATGTGTTTGGTAAAAGACAAAGAGAAGGACTTCAAAGTGGTAGCCAAGGGAATGCAAGAAGGAGGTCTTTACAAGCTTTTCACAACCATTCCTAGCCAAGAGGCCTTGTCTGCAAGAGATACTAATCGCGACAAGCTTTGGCATGAGAGATATGGTCATTTGAGTTACAAAAGTTTGCAAGTTTTGAACAGGCACAAAATGGTAGTAGATCTTCCTAGCATTAAGTCTTCTTCAGATACATGTGAGGCTTGTGCATTAGGGAAGCAACAGAGGAAAAAGTTTCCAAAGGAGAAAGCTACCAGGGCCAAGGGCATTCTTGAACTTGTGCATTCAGATTTATGTGGTCCCATGCAGGTCAAATCAGCAGGGGGGGCATACTATTTCATGACCTTCGTAGATGATTTCTCTCGGAAGGTATGGGTCTATTTTCTGAAACTGAAATCTGAAGCGTTCAAATACTTCAAACAGTGAAAAGCTATGGTGGAAAACCACACAGGAAAGAGGTTAAAGACTCTCAGGTCAGATAAGGGTGGTGAGTATATTTCTGATGAGTTCAAAGATCTTTGCAAAGCATGTGGGATAAAGAGACAGTTTACTGCTCCACATACACCGCAGCAAAACGGCGTGGCTGAGCGGAAAAACAGGTCTATAGTTGAGTGTGCGAGGAGCATGCTCAAGGCAAAGGGGTTGCCAAATTCCTTTTGGGCAGAAGCGGTAGCAACTGCTGTTTTTCTATTGAATAGAAGTCCAACCAAAGCAGTTGAAGGAATCACGCCAGAAGAGGCATATAGTGGCAAGAAGCCCAAAGTGGGCAGCCTTCGAGTATTTGGGTGTACAGCATATGCACATATACCAAAGGACTTGCGGAAGAAACTTGATGCAAAATCCGTAAAGTGTGTCTTTCTTGGGTATAGTGAAGGTGAGAAAGCTTATGTGCTATATGATCTCGAAAACAGGAGGAAGATCCTAAGTCGAGATGTCATCTTTGATGAAGAGCATGCACCCAAGATACAGGAGCAGGAGAAGGAAGGAATTACTGAGTTCATACCCTTGATTGATTCCACGGATGAGGATCCTAGTCAAGAGTCCTGTAAGCCTCAAGTGCAGGAGCAACAACAGGAAATCGAGACCTCTTTTTGGCCAAGTACCAGAAGCAGAAGTTGGGGACAAACGGAAGACTAAAACAGTACCATGGGATACGTGGTCACCATCCACATCACCTACTGCTAGGAAGAAGCTACCTAGGTGGTATTGGGAAACAATCAAAGAAGGTCAAATGATTGAAGAAGGAGAGAGCAGTGAACAGGGTGTCAGAAGATCTCTTAGGTCTCATGAGAGACAAGAGACTAACTTTGCTCTTATGTCCACTATTCTGAATGCAGATGAGCCACAATTCTTTCACGAAGCCGTGAGAGAAAAGGTATGGCAACATGCCATGCAGGAGGAGTACGACTCCATTGTCAAGAATGACACATGGGAGCTCACTACATTGCCAGAAGGGAAGCAACCAATAGGTTGCAAGTGGGTCTATAAGACCAAGTTTCATGCCAATGGAACAGTGGACAAGTACAAGGCAAGGTTGGTGGCGAAAGGCTATGCTCAGCAAGAGGGGCTAGACTATGATGAGACATTCGCACCTGTTGCTAAAATGACATCTATCAGGACCGTTTTGGCTATAGCCTCATATTTTGATTGGGATGTCCATCAAATGGATGTCAAGAGTGCCTTTCTTAATGGGCACCTATAGGAGGAGGTTTACATGGAACAACCGCAGGGATTTGAAATAACAGGCAAGGAGAATCTGGTTTGCAGGCTTAGGAAAGCCTTGTATGGGCTCAAACAGGCGCCAAGGGCTTGGTATAGCCGAATTGATGAGTACTTTGCAAGGCAAGGGTTTGAGAAGAGTAAGTCTGATTGCAATCTTTATGTCTTCAGGGAAGGAGAAGACTTTGTGGTTGTTGTGCTCTATGTGGATGATCTACTCATCACGGGAAGCAATAAGAAGCTTATTGCTTGTGTTAAGAAGAATCTTTCTAATGAGTTTGAAATGAAAGATTTGGGTTTGCTACACTATTTGCTAGGAGTTGAAGTTTGGAAAGGAAAGCGTTGTCTTTTTATCTCACAGGCAAAGTAGGCACAGAAATTATTGAAGAAGTTTAACATGCAAGAAAGCAAACCAATCAGCACACCCATGGATGCAAGCAACAAGCCATCAAAAGATGATGGTCCAGCATTTGCAGATGAGACGCTCTATCGTCAGTTAGTGGGCAGCCTGATTTACCTTACTACCACCAGGCCAGATATTGCTTATGCGGTTGGAATCGCAAGTCAATACATGTGTAAGCCTACCGAAGCACATTGGAAGGCAGCCAAGCGGATCCTACGATATGTGAGAGGGACAGTGACTTATGGGATTGGATACACGGATGACGGGAACCTTCAGCTGGAAGGCTATTCAGATTCTGATTGGGCAGGTGATAGAGACGATCGGAGATCGACGACAGGCTATTGCTTCAGCCTAGGTTCAGGGGCTATATCGTGGTGCAGTAAGAAGCAGCCTACTATTGCTCTATCGTCTACCGAAGCTGAGTACAGGGCGACTACGAGGTCCGCCTGTGAAGCCATTTGGTTACGCCGTCTACTTGAGGACATGCAGATTGCTCAAGTAAGACCTACATTGTTACATTGTGATAACCAAAGCTGCATTCAGCTTGCAAGGAATCCAGTCTATCATGCACGGACAAAACATATAGAGGTGGACCAGCATTTTATACGAGAGAAAGTGCACAGTGGGGAGATCGAGCTAGTTTATTGCGACACCAACGACCAGACAGCTGATATTTTTACTAAACCACTTAGTAAAGATAAGTTTGAAAAGTTCAGAACTTTGTTGGGTGTCAGTTTGAATAAAATTGCCATTAAGGGGGGGTGTTGAAGAGTAATGCCTATTTTACCCCTTTTGGCTAAGCATTAGTTAAGTTGTACATAACTCATGGGGCATGTTTTAATTAAATGCATGACCCCCCCTTTTGTTAAGTTATGTAAATTAGTGCAAGTGGCCCACTTGGCCAAGTAGCTCACTCCCATGGTTGACACCTAGACTTTCCATGCATGTAAAGGAGGTGCTTGCCTCACAAGAGATTTGGAGGACCCACGCCCTCCTCTCTCTCTCTAGCAATTCATTTCTTCTTGAGACTTTTGAGTTTGTGAGATGCTCATGCAATTCTCCTTGTGTGTGATATTTCCATAGCCAAGTTTTCTCAAGCTTTCATAGTTGATCTAGCATCTGAGTTAAGATACTCCATAGCTAGGTCTTGTAATTCTTCACTTGAATACCTTAGTTTTTGGGAACGTCAACCTACATTAAGCTAGATTGAAGACATTTGAAAGGTACAAGAAGTCCTTGTCAATTTAGGTTATCTATAGCGTGTTATTACAAACTGAGTTTTATGCTTTGCTATGTGGTGTTGCATGATGTTTTCATAGGGTGGATAAAAATTGAGAGAGAAGTTGATTATGTTAGCTTCCTAGTCATTTATCATGGTGGCCTTGAGGGTGTATTGAAAATACATGAGTTGGCAGGATGTCTCTCTAGGTTTTGGCTAACCTTAGTAATTTTGCATCCTAACTCCTATATTGTTAAAGTTGCTAACAATGCTTGTGTCATTTGTATAAAATATGCAGGTAGCAGTGCTAATAGTTGTAGTACAGAAGTCCACTTTGTATGTATCCGGGAATGTGTTTGAAAAGGCAGCTTTGGACACGTTCGCTGATTCATACTTGGTGTAAGAAGACACAACTTCGTGCAATGGTTTTGGTTTGTTAATATTTACTTTTTTGTTTAATCTTGATTGCAATTAGAAGTTGATATCATTTACTTGCAAGATGTACTATGTTTCCTATGGGAATGCATGAACCAGAATTACCATGTTCTTGGGATTAAGTAGTCTAGAAATTTCGTTTTGCCCTTTTATTGCATATTTTATGATTATTAACCGTATACTTGACTAAAGTGCCAACCCTTAATTTTTTTTAGTAGTCCCTTGAATAAGTGGCTTGTTGTTGAGGAGTTTCTTTTTATTACTTATAGTTTGGAGCTCAACTCCAATCAGCTGCACAAACTAGAACAAAAACTTTTTTATGAGTCGAAGCTTTGACAAATCCTCTATTATATTTTTTGTTCAAGGGATAATAGTTGGTAAGTAGACCTATTTGAAAAGATTTAATCATGGTAGAGAATTGCAGCCCTCGCCTGATTATGTAAGCTAAAAAAGTTTTAGCATTTCAGCTCACCTGTAGTTTGGATCACAAGATCTAATTTATTTATTTTCTGAACTTCATGCTTTTTGTTTCTTTTGTGAAAATAAAGTGTCAAGTGGGTGGTTTTGTTGGAGTTTGAAAGGCACACCAAGAGTTATGCTAGTTATAGCATGTTTTTAGGTAATAGATCAAACAAAATAACTACACCTAGTTGGCTTTTGTTGTGCAGAAAAGATGCTCATGCCAAACAACATTGTGCAATGTATGGTATATGTGGAAGCAGAAAAGATGGAAGAGCTTTGAATTGCCCATATCCTACACCAGCAGTCAAAGTATGCTCTATTTTCTTTTGTGAAGAAAATCTGATTTGTTACACCACAACATCTCGATTCATGTCTAGTAGATTATCTTCTTGTCAAAAAGCAATTTTTTTGGAGCTACTAAGTGAGCTATTTTTTCCTCTCTTTAATGTTCACAAACATCAGAAGTTACAAGCAGTTTGTATTGATAGCTTTTTGGCCCATGCTATTGTTTGACATTTTTATGGTTCGGGTACTTGGACCTTTCATGTTTTCTTGAGATTATTAGGAATATGTATCGATTATTTGAGAAGAAAATCTGATTCGTTACATCACAACATCTCGATTCATGTCTAGTAGATTATCTTCTTGTCAAAAAGCAATTTTTTTATGAAGAAAATCTGATTCGTTACATCACAACATCTCGATTAATGTATAGTACATAATCTTCTTGTCAAAAAGCAATTTTTTTGGAGCTAGTAAGTGAGCAATTTTTTCCTCTATTTAGAGATTTTTTATGTATTTGAGAGACTTTAATGTTCACAAACATCAGAAGTTACAAGCAGTTTGTATCGATAGCTTTTTGGCCCATGCTATTGTTTGACATTTTTATGGTTTGGGTACTTAGACCTTTCATGTTTTCTTGAGATTATTAGGAATATGTATCGATTATCATTCAATGCTACTGTTAGGGCACTATCTCTAAACTAGTTTCAGCCCTCATACACTGGGGGTCTTGTGCCCCATTCTAGTTGGCTGATCTACAACTTTGGATTAGTTATAGTTGGACTATAGTTAGAGTTTAGCTAAGTAACAATCAGGGGATGGCCAAAAGTGGACATCTAGAGTGGGAGTCAGTGACATTTAACTGACAATGGTAGGTATCTAGGGCTATAAATACAACGGTTTGGCAATGGTTGTGCTATTGTTTAGTAGAGGCTTGAATTGAACAAAGAGTTACACATGATTATCCAATCCTTAGACGATGCAACAATTGTGTGGGATGGGCTATGGTGGCATGGGATACCATGGATGTAATGCTTTGGAGATTGATCTCAGATGCTTTGTAGACTCCAAGGCTCAGGGTTGAGCATGCTTTGCGCTTTATAGTCGTGGTTGATGAGTTTGATGTCCATAACTGTAATGTTTCTAGTCTAGCATTTATGGCCACACTTTTGGGGTTTTTCTTCACAAATGATCTTTTTAAGGAAGCTTAACGAATGCTAATTGTGGAACAAAGTCAGCAAAGAAAAAGACAAAAATTTGTTGTGTTGCAAGAGTATTGCACCTTGGGCTTCATTGGACTTGTGAATGTTGACGTCTCCTATGACCATCCTTTGTCCCAAATTGGAATTCTCTTTGGTGACTTTAGATCACTTTTAAATATGAAGTTTATTTATGAAATGTAAATTTTCATGGGAAAATCGAAAATCTTCAACAATTAATTGTTTCCACATGTATATCAAGTGAAATACCGTGGTAATAATAATGTATTTAAAAGAAGGCCTGTCTAAAGCAATTAATGTTAAATGATATATGATCGGCAAAGTAGCTCTTTGAGGATGAGTTACCTGGCCTCTTTACAAGTTCAAATTATCAAATTTTGAGGCATCTAATTTCCAGCCCATACGACGAGCTAGTTTCATGGTAGAATAACTTGGATAATGCATGTCAAATTAGTATGCTTATTACTAGCTTAATCTTACATGATAATGGATGAGGAGGCAATTTCAATGACATGTAGTCTTGTAGAATACTTGCAAAGCCAAGATCATACTAGCATGTATTTGTCCATATTGAGCTCATTTGGATGGCCTAGGAAAAGGATAAGACCTGATTTTCTTCCTGGTCTTTATTGTGTGGAATTCACAGTCTATGATCAACAAAACACACTTATGGTAATGCCCTTTACCAGCACCAACATATTTGGTATTTCTCTATCAATAGAGCCCATATAGAAGAGAGGTTGAGAATCAGGGGTGGCTTGTCAATTCATCTTGGACGATTGTTTTTGCATGCATGACATTTATTTGGTGACCTAGTTCAAAAGTGATTGTTGACTAGAGTCTTTCTTAATTGGTCTTTTAGTTGAGGGAACTTGAAGTGAATGGTCAGTGCATAGTTAGTTACTCATATTGGTAAGTGGTGAGTTAATTGACGACTCACTAGAAGCTAAGTAGGTTTAGAAATGCCTATGTACCGTGTCCATGGGCAGGCGTAACATCACAACTCATTTGGCTTTACCTCTTGTTTCCACTACCATTTGGTGATTTTTCTATCTATGTTACTATCTCTTTGCTTATATGTTGTTTCAATAGCCGATAACAGTTATGGACTACTGTTAGAATCCATCATCAAGGAGAGCTTTGCTGCTACAATGAGATACAATGTCACTCAGATAGAATACGAATGCCATATGAATGTACGAGCATGGTCAATGAAGAACACTACAACAATGGCACTTTATTTTGAAAGATACACTATTCTTACTATAACTGACGGCGACCACTAGAATGTAGGAGTATATAGTACAATCCTGTGCTTGAATGAAGAATGAGAAGTGAGTCAAAAAAAAATTACCCCTTTTTGTAGTGGTCCGCATCTACTGTATTTTTGTAGTATTTTTCCATTTGTAAGATACTACCTAGATTGTAAAACCTCTAAAAGTGTAAAACCTCTAAAAGCGCTGGTTCAATGGTAAAGTTGTTCAAGGTACACCCCTGTTTGCCTGTGACAGCCAGATACAGCATTTTCCAACAAAATTCAGAGTCTTTGTCCAACAATTACGGGTGATGTTTGCTGCACACCAGACCAGTTCGATCTCCTACGCAGTCAGGTTCAGCAGGTTTGAAGCTTTTTGGTTTCTCCTGATATTAATTCCAGCATATAATTAAGTTCTTATTGGTCTTTTAGCTAATTTTATCTAGGTCTTATAATTTCCCTGCTTGGATGGTTGTTTAAGATAGGGATTTCAGAACTTGAATGTAGACACTTCCTTCTGCATTGTTTGATTCCCCAAAAACTTGAATATAATGTAGAACACTTCTATTGTGGTTTCAATTCCTTGTCTTTCGACTCATTGCCACTCTCCTCCAGGCGGTACCATTTTTGACAGGCTGTCCAGCGTGCTTGAGGAATTTTTTGAATCTTTTTTGCGAGTTCTCATGCTCTCCTGATCAGAGTCTTTTTCTCAACGTTACGTCTATTGTAAAGGTATGCCACTATAGTTTTAAGTTGAGGTGCTCTATTGGGTTTTAGAAATTCTAGAAGGGTAAAGGATCGGAGAGCAGACGTTTAATACCAGTGCTAAGGCTTATATCTTGGCTCTAACCCATATTATCATAACTCTACAATATTCATTTTTGTATCTCAAGCTCTCACTTTGCATGTAGATTGTGGTATGATTCCAAGATGCATACACAATATGCTCAAAATTACTATATCAATCAAGTATTAAGCTCCAGTTGCATTTTTTTATCTTTATTATCAGCAGATTCCATCATGATTGATTCAACATCAATGACAACTACATTTTTTCATTACCCAGCTTAGAAAGCTTTATTGTTATCGTTTTGTGTTAATGGTTTGGTTCATAAAGCACTATCAATACTTTAAAACGTCCAAGCTGTACTTTCTCTTCAAGGGAGCTGCTGCACATGCACAGTTTTGGAAATTCTGTTATAGAGCTACTGGCTGTATTTTTGTCTTCCAACTCTAGCAGGCAAACTTATGTATGGCTGCTTGCTTAGCATTCTTGCCATACAGTTTTTATTGTCGATCTATTTTTTAGAACAAATTGGAGAATTAGGGAGGTGCATGAATCTCATGCTTCCTGCTTGCTCCAGCAACAGTTGCTTTTTGGTTAATTCTGTCCTTGCATTCAATTTCTGACTGCCATTTCTTACCCTGAATGCTCACCATGAATATCTGTGTAGGCTTGCATTTTCATCGAACCTCATGATAATTTTTATGTCTGTGTTTTCTGCTTCTATTGTTTTATTTTCACCCAGGAAGGTACTGTTTCGTCTGTGGAAGGCCTCGATTTCTTTGTAACAGAGGAGTTCGGGAAAAATTTATTTGACTCCTGCAAAGATGTTAAGTTTGGTTCAATGAACACACGTGCCATGGATTTTATTGGAGCAGGTGCAAAAACCTTTCAAGGTAATTTCTTTGCTGGGAAATCACTGTTGGGTCTTGAATGTGCATGCATGATACTTGGAAAATAATTGCTCAATATTTTTACATGTAACATAACTATGTCATATGATGCATGACTGCAGCAATAGATTCTAATATCTATGCTTTGTGCTAGATGTAGATGCATATATATGAATAATGATACAATGTTGCAGCTAAACATCTTGTTGATGATATCACTATGCTGCTACTTAAGTTAAGCCACATTACTTTCTTGTTTTTTGCATAAAAATGGTGGATGTAGAGAAGTCCTTATGCAGGTTTTGGCTGAAATACTGTATACTTATAGGAATGACTCCATATGATGAATCTTGCTCTTCAAGTACATAAAATATCCATGAGAAAAAAAATCTTTTTTTTGCAAACTCAAAAGGCTACGTTCAGTTGTGACCACAACGACAGGTATACTGCAGTGGAACTGAAAGCACTGCAAATGTACCGAAGGAAATGTTACTGTAGTGATCAAATGAAGTATAGATGAAAAGCTGCTCCATGAACTTGCTAGACGTGAAAGCCGGAACCTGCTAAGAACTAGAAATGAAAGCTAACTCTACTTTCCGATTACTACTAACTCAATAATGAGACCTGTAAGTTTATTTTTCTATCTCGTGGCTGAAATCAAGGCTAGGTCTGTGAGTGACTAATTAGGGCCAAAGAATGTCACTAATAGATGTCCAATAACAAAGTGAAAGGTCCAAGGTGCGACCAGATGCCTGTAGATCTCCCTCCTCAAAAGACAGCGTTCCTAACATTGGTAAGGATTCAGGAAATGAAGAGAAAGGAGTATCCTGACCGATAATGATCATAATACCATTGAAATCATCATGTTGAAGAGCATTGTGAATGCCAATGAAAACTGCTCTTCCAAATAAGTGCTTGGTCTGACAACTTGGAAAATTCATAGTAAACATTCCTTGTCATCCGTGCCTTTACAGAGAGGTCGACCCTGCTAGTGCTCTAAAATTGCAACAATTGATCTGTGATGGTGTTCACGTGTATGAGTTTAGATAATAGCCATTGGAGTGCAAGGGAAAGGGTCATTATCAGTAGGAAAAGCAGGATTGTCTGTATCCGAATAAAAAAGAACATGTATGAATTGATGAAAAATAAGTGTTACCTGGGACACGACATGGAGCTTGAGCTGATTAGATGCAATTTGGTAATTCCAAAGGGTCCATGCCACATGGTGATGTGCAACAAGTTTAACTATATGACCAGGACCTTGTAAAGCATAATAGCAACCAGAATTCAGACAAACAAAGCCACACTGCTCCTCAACAAAATTGACATATTGATGATACTTATCATATTTATACTAGGATTTATGCCCTTCGTAACGTGGAGGCGATTTGGGAAATCTGAAAACTCATCCAAGAAAGAGGCAAGAACAGTAGGACTATTATCAGTAGCAACTGGGAAGCCTGGTAACAAAGGATGGTATCTTTGAGGAAGCTCAAAAATTGTAAAGCCCATGCTTGAATCGACAATACAATTGTAACTCAATTGCAAAAGAAAGAATCAAATCAGATATGTACATATGTATAGCAGACTCACGATCCTTCATCCTGCCTTCAGCGGATGCTTATGGCAAACGTGGGCAGGCCTTCAACTTTAACACCAAACACTCCTCACATTGGCATGCTTCAATCATTCTTTCTTGGATCTTTACTTGTAGAATTACTCTGTATGAGAAATGGATTTCCTTCATTATTACATGTAATACAGGATAACATTTTATACATTTTCAGAATTTTATGTTGGTCTCTCTTTGGCCATTGCTCTTGAGTTTCTTGCCTTTAAGAGCATTGCATAGCTAAATCCTTATGTGGTAACTGACTGAATCTTGAGAGAGATTATATGAATCATGAGCAGTAATTGGCATTTACTTTGTTATGTTAAGCTGGATTAAGCTTTTCTTGGGTTGCAGAGTGGTTTTCTTTTATTGGCGCAAAGGCTGGTTTATACGCACCGGGATCTCCTTTTGCAATACGCTTTCGCACGTCAGCCCCCAAATTATCTTCAATTCGGCCTCTTAATACTACCATGGTTCCTTGTTGGGATTCCTCTCTCTCATGTTCATGTGGAGATTGTCCCACAGCAAAGTACTGCTCTCAAGCACCACCGACTCCTACAAATCATACAAGCGTATGTGCAGTGCATATTGGTGGAAACCAGGTAGGGTTTTCTGACGATAACTTACAGGAGTTAAAGAAGATATTTACAACTTGATGAAGCAAATTTATTGTGTTAAGAATATAAGTGAAGTTATTCAGAGATTTATGTCTTTGGCTTATGTATAGATCAAAGGATTTTTTCTGCCAGCTTTTGTGAAAAACTTGACTTTTTTTTAGCGAAAATCTTTCTTTTCCTCCTAAGAAATATACTTGCAATAATTGAGATTCTTTGAACCCTATAAATCTGTTACATCATGTTTCCTGATTCTGTTATTGTGAGGCATGGTTGTTTGAGTGCTTCTTTGACTTTACATTCTCTGAAGTAACTTTCCAACTTTCAGATAAGATGCATTGATCTAGCTATGGGCGTGATATATGTTATGCTACTTCTTGGAATAGCGATCTGGTGGTGGAATTCAGGCAGAGTCAAGAAAATGACAACACAAGAAATTGCAGAGCCTCTACTGTTTGCTCAAGGAACAAGTCAAGATTTACCTCCGACAAGCGGATCTATCGAAATAGTTCCTTCAGAAGTATGTCTCATGTATTGATGGCTGCATTCTGCACTGGATTGTGCAATGATTCATCAAGTCAGAATCTTGGTGTTCTGCTTTACTACCAGGCATTTATTATTATTTTTTTGTGGAGTATAAATTACTTTCATGTCTTCCTTTGCAATTGAGAAGACTTACCATTTTAGGACCCATCAAGAAGCTCTATAGTTGTGTGAGATTTTGGCAGGTGCATGGGGAACAGGATACGTCAAAAGAAAAAGTGAGCTGGTCGTTCACGGAGGTTCTTTTGTCTAGCTGGTTCAGGTACTTTCCTCTTCTTATGTAGGCAAGAATTTTATCACTATCGTTGCTGTGAGGTGCTATTATGTATATTATTATGTCTCCTACCAAAATGAGATGCCATGCTATCATTTAACTTACTATAAGTCTTGTCTCAAATTGTTTTGAACGAGTTTTATGGATGTCAATAAAATATCATGTGGAGCTTTTGTCTGATCAGTAAATTACATCAATCCACTGAGTGAATGGTTTTGTAACAAAGCTTTATTAAGGTCTTGTCCATACCTGAGGGTACGTAAGACAGAAGAAAGACATCTCAAGTGTGTATATACGTCCAGGACAGTATGTGAACGTCTCCAAACTGAATAAAGCAGTACTCTATAAGCTAAAAGGCGCTCTACATAGAAAAGTCAAACTCAATCTCGTGATATACAATATAATAGATACAATGATCTGGACAAGGGGGACTGTAAAAATTTCCAGTAAACACTCTCGCAAGACCGCTGATGATCACCTCTAGGTCCAGGTCTCTGAGGATGTCTCGGAAAGATGGGCTGCCTCCACTTGATACACTGTCGTTTGTCCCGATATCTATTTGCAACTGGTATATCCATCTCATCCTTTGACTCAACTCCTGAATCCTGATCAGATCTTTGTCGACACCTAGAAAAGAAAGCAATGATGCTAGGCTGGGATAGATCCTGTAGACGTCTCTCATGCATATTTCATCTCAAAGTCATCATCTCCTGAATCATTAAAGCCACATATCCTGGGTCCTCGTAGGTTATCAAAGAATGAAGTATCACCAGTGAATCTCAGAATAGGCAAAAGTATCTTCCTCTGATCTTATAATATGTAGGGCATCTGAAGATGAAATGCTGCCACCTCATCCAATGTACATGACAAGTCTTACTCACTCGAAGTATGTCTTGGTATTGACCTGTCTCTACATATAATTGGTGAGATGAGATTCTAAACTGCCCCAACATGACCTTGAGACCATGGGATAGGCCAGTGTGTAGATATTGAGGTGGTAAGGGATATCCAGCCAAATCCGACTCCAAGAAGTGTGATCTATAAAATAATGGTCCAAGCTGACCATGCCATGTCCTTTGAATGTACAACCTATAACGAAATGCCGGATATATTGGTGAGTGCCCTCTGTAAGGTGAGATATAGATATGCCAAAGTCCCGCAAGAGGCACGCTGCCTGAGAATACCAGGCTTTGTGATGGCCTTGACTATACATCTGTGAGGAAAAAAGCTCTATATGCGAGTAGCGACTCCCATCCATCTGAACAAGTCTCTGCAGCAAAATGATTAGTTTGAAAACCACCTTTATCTGGATAGGTGGGACCACAAATTCAGCCAAAATAATTTGGTCCCTTACCCAACCTAGCAAGAGCGGCCTGTCTCATGCTAAAGCTTGGACCAGAGATGAGGACCCCCAAATATGTGTGTGAAGAAACAACTTCCAAGGGATGGCCATCCCATAAACTCCATACTGCATAATCATCCTCTCCAACTCGTCAATGTAAAGTCTTAACAGAGTAGGGAATAATGAGCATCCCTGCTTCACTCCAATGGTGCTATGAACCTGCTGTGATGTGCCCAATGCCCTCCTTATATTGGAAACAACCTATCACTCTCTCATATAGGCCCATAATCGCCAAGACTGTGTCTGGATGGAAACCAAGATCCTGTAGTCTTTGAATAAGGTGTCTCGAAACTGAGTCAAAGGCCTTATGGAAATCCACAAAACAACAATACACCCGCTCCCGTCTGGATCTATCCTCAATAGTAGATCTCAAGGTGAATATATGATCTGAAGTGGAGTAATTTGATCTGAAACCCTCCTGCCTCAAATTATGGAAGCGTCTGAGCTCGGCTTCACTGCTGACTGCCGTCTACAGAACTAAACCCTAAACCTTTGCCATAATATGCCCAACCATAATAGTGCGGTAGTTTTCTGGCCTCATGGGATCACCTCCTTTGTGAATGGGGTGTATGACATTGGTACACCAAGTGGTAGGGAAGCCCTGAATCACAGCTTGATTAAAAAGATCAGAAAGGATGGGAGAAAGTATATCTTTCGCATGGATAAGAAGTTTTAATTCTCTGTCTTCAAAGTCTTAAAACTGACCTTCTCTCTTCAAGAGTTTTAAAGCGAATGATTAATGTTGCATTATCTTTTTTGGTTCTCCAAGCTCTCTCCATACCTTGATTATTGTGTCCTAAGGTGGTTTCCAAAAATCTAGTCGCCTCTTGAATGGCATCCTGTGTTTCTACAGTGCCCCTTACTCTCACGTTGAGGGCCTTTTGATCCCTCATTTTCTCTTCAGAAATAGTGGTTGAAATAAAAGTACACATGTGGTTTACCGTCCGTATCTTTAAAAAGATACGCCCATGTTTTCGTTGTTTCCTTGTGCTGGACCAATTCCTGTTCCAATGCCTGGATTTTCATCACTGTAGCTGATGGCTCCCCATTGCTTTGGACACCATCTTTGTATGCTGTAAAATCCCGTTTCAATTGTCAGTTTTCTTCCCGAAGCAGCTTAAACTCATCCTTCAGTATCTTCACCTCTGATTTCAGAACATTCATTTCATACACAAGAAAATCTTCAAAAGCTTTAAAAGGAGCGTAGGTCACTGTAGCAAAAAGATTGGACGATTTTGAAGATGGAATAGGAGCTGGCGAAGACGGCGGAGATGGCGACAGAACAGCCGACAAAGAAAGTGTCGGGGTATCTTGAGTAGGCAAATGGACAGGTGGCGCTGTCCCAGCTGCCTCTGTCACCACTGTAGAAGGCAGCGCAACTGCTGCAGATCCCACTACTGCAGTAGTTCTGTGGGAGTTCCTCTCTTTTTTGGAGCCATAGTAGATGGAGGGCAGCTACCGAGGGCAAACAGCGGCCCTAGACGGCCATCGTTGGAGAGAGAGAGAGAGAGAGAGAGAGAGAGAGAGAGAGAGAGAGAGCCTTATTAATGTCTTTTCCATGCCAAAAGGCATATAAGACTAGTAAATGCACATGTCAAGTATGTGGTAACAGTGGGAGCATATGAAATATCTCCGAAACAAACAACATATCTAAATACTATGAATTGAAATAAATGAGATGAGATATATGGAGCATAAGTGTTACTAAATGTCAAAAATGAGGTATAGCATTGTCATCATATCCTATTGATGCTATAGAAGGATGTGATACGAGCTGCAACATGAGGTAACTCTGGTAGCCGTTGACATCGTCTAGGAGGATGAGATGTGTGTCTCCTCATGATAGGTCGGATAACTCGGGCTGCCACACTATTGTGAGTGGTGTGGTGTCTTTGATCTCTATGAATAGGTACGTCGTCATCATCATCATCATCACTAGACTCTGGGTCCCATCATGGTCTTCTCCTAGAGAAGAAAGAGATAATCGGAGGCTGAGAGCTAAGATGACTTTGCTATCTGACATAGATCTCGTCGTAGTAGGAACATCTCTTGTATCATAAGTGCAACACAGCGAGAGTCCTCCTATGCTATGAGCGATCATAGTGCGGTTGCCGTGTCGCGAAACAAGCAATAGTATCTCCCTCGAATCTCATAGTATACAGGGCACCTGAACATAAAATTGAGTCCAAATACTGTGGCAAAATTGGGAACCCTACCATGTCTAGCTCAATGAAATGAGTCTGATAATAGTCGAGTTTAACCCCAACTGTCGTCTCCAAGTACGATCAAGATATACCCTATCTAAAAAGCATCTGAGATATTGGTGAGTACTCGAGGTAAGATCTGTAATGGAGATACGATATGACTCAAGGAGGAGGTGGGATGCCTGAGAAAACCATGACAACTTGTACCCCTGATCATGAAGAGAATGGGAAGAAGCAAGTTCTATTTGTGTATATTTGCCCTCTACATCTGGAAGTGCCTGAACTCTTTGAATATATGCAATAAGTTGGAAAGCTGCATCTATCTGTATAGGTGGAACAACAAACTTGGCAAGGAGGATCTCATGTGGAAAAGAGGCCTTTCCCAAATCGTACGAGCTAACATGGTAGTTTGTAATCTCGAGATACTAGCCTGGTGTGAGGAGGAAAGATTGGTACATCATGTCTTTGCTGCATATAAGGCTGTGGGGGTGACAATGGTATCAAAAAGTCTACACTTACTTCTAGCATCCCGAAAGCAAAATTGCGCTAGCTGAACAAGGGAGGCATGTCCCTTCCCAAGTTGAGTAGCTGCCATGCTGAATGTAGGACTTGAGAAAAGTATCTCCAAGTAAGTGTATAAAGAGACCACCTCTAGGTGTTGTCCATCGAGAATGAGCTCCTGACGTTGCATGAAAGCTCTAGAAGTGTTGAAGACCATAATGTTGGCCTTCGTGATGTTCACCCCCAAGCCCCATTGTGTACAAAAGACCTATAAGCAATCCAACTGCCTCTGTAACTGTAGTGGGTATTTCCTATCCACCTTCAACCCTGAATCCAAGTACACAAGCATCAAGAAGATGAAGAGGACTAACTAGTTATCACGGGAAATTCGTTCCCATGAGAGCGATAGCATAGTTCAGAATCCAGCAAATGCATATGATCCACATCTAACACTAAACATTAACACTACGATCCATTAACACTACATCCATTGACACTACTCAAGCAGTGATAGATCTTACTCTTCTCCCTCTCTTTCTCCTATAAAAATGGTCAACTCCAACAAGCATCAAACCCAATAATTAGCAAGTCCAAAGAAAACATGAGAGATTGAGGAGGAAAGAAGAAGAGCAAGGACATTCCATATCCATTCCATAAGAGGCCCAACCTGCTTGTATTGAAATGAAGAGAGAAAGTGTCTACAATAATTCGCAACTACCACTATATATAGTGGATTTTAGGGCTTTGGCCTCAAATCCTATTGGCCAATTTCTACCCTAAATATTTGAAATTTGAAAATTGGAGGGAACCCATTTGAAAATTGGGGGAACCCTTTTTATTCACTAACTTGACTATTAGGCCTTTTAACATTAAAAGTCCCGCAAAAAGGCCTAAAGTTCTTTAATTTAACTTCTAACTAATCAATTAACTATGTGATCATCGGGTTGGACTTACACACGCAGGGTGCCAAATCCCTCTCACTTATTAACTATGGTTAGGGTTGGCTCGATATACACAAACCCTCCAACAGTATCCCCCACGAAAATTGGTGGCTGTCCCATGACACCTCGCTAAATTTATGACTTTGGGATTTGGTTGGCCTCTCGACGGCGGACCTTTATTAAGTGATACTTCACTTTTTCCATGAATTCCAAGCGCGCCGTATCGAAATCGGTCTTGTGCGAAAAAAATCACTTATTTGCGCCAGATATCCAATTTGACGTTGTCCACTCAATGAATTTTGATTCCCAGGATCCACACAACATTGTGGCACGATAGTACAACCTGGCTATAGGCAACTGATCCTGAACTCTGTTGGACGCCATTGGAATGTTCGGATCAAAGCAGAGGGCTGGTAGACAATCGTTCCACCTTGCTGGAACTGACGCCAACTTAGTCAAATCCTTTGCGAAAATAGCGGATTGCTTAATTGTCGCATCCGGTAAAAACCTGTACTCTTGTGAATAAGCCTAGAGTTTCCGATTGAAATCCACTACTATCGTCCAACTGAATGGTTGGTAAATAATGGGCCAATTTGGGGTATGAACCGTGATTTTATCCATTGGAACACCCAAATCCTTCCACTTATTTCTTCGTGGCATTGGAACATAATATGGATCCACCCAGAGCTGGCGAGGGCTCGCAACATAACTCCGAATGGAATCTGGAGTCTTTTCAAATATTATTCTTCACCATGGTGGTTGCTCACCCAATGCGGGTAGCTTATCCAACTCTTTGCTTGCTTCAATTTCTGAAGTCTTGAACTTGATGACCAAGCCACCCCTCAAGGATTCATACGGATGTTGCTGTAGAAATTTCTGTATCTCCTCCTCGATGGTGACGGGTCTTTGAAACAACGGTACGACCGTAGATGTAGATGTCCCTGCTCCAGTAGTTTGTGGAACAATGGTCGTCTCTTCTTCTTCTGCCATTTGATTTGTGCCCGCGTCCTCTTGACCCTGGTCTTGCAGTGGTGGTGAAAAGAGTGGCATGGCTGGCACGGTGATCTGGGGGGTAGTTTCCAATACTTGAGCGGCGGCTTTCTCATACTCTCTTATTATAGATTTAGCCTTTGCCAACTCAGAGGACGCCGTGCCTTTGAATCGATCAAACCTGCCCTGGAAGTCAGACAATGACTGACGATAGGTCTCGACCTTCCAAAACAGATAATGATTTCCTCTTTAGAGATAGGACGATCTGGAGCTTGTGTGTAAAGAAGGTTGTCCCGCTCCGTGGCTGTGGCATCCAATTCACTTAAGATTCTCTCTTTGTCAAGTTGTGCCATATCCAATTGTCCTTGCAATAAGAGAACCTGCTGCTTGGCGTCCTGGACGGCTTTATCAACCTGGTCTTGTGCGTTAGTTAGCGCATTCTAGAGATTTGCATCCGTTAGGAACAACATAACGACAGGAAGGCAAAGCTAGTTTGATCCACCCAACCAATGCACTCTGTTATAGAATGCCCCTCCTAGCCCAGTGTTTGCATGGGAACGGTATGTGGGAGTTGCTGCGAACACCCACTGTTCTCATTGCATGCACTAGATAACTGTTGCACGTGGGTCCCAATCCATCTGTTATGGATTGCATGGTCCCATACTGTCATGCATGCGTCCGCATGTATCTGCATGTGTCCGCATGGGCATTACTGGCCCTCATACCAACTGCATGGTATGCATGCATGCCTGACTCACACTGTCCTCTGCCCTCTAGTGGTTAGCTATTCCCAGATGTTGGGTCGGAACTGTTACGATCTCGTAACACTCCCTCCCCCTTAAAAACTGTCTTGGTCCTCTAAGACAAAATCTGGATATAACTGTCGAAGTATACTGCTCTTTTCCAAGTGGCATTCTCAATTGGTTGATCCTTCCACTTGATCAAATATTCTTGATATAGGGTATGCCGAGTCTGCGTCTCCCTAACATTGAGAACACTTTCTGGCTCATGTGGAAGTTGCTGAGAATCCTCGAGGGGAACTAGAACACTGTCCCAACTAGATTCCTAGTTAAAGCCTTTCGTAACCGATTGACATGGAAAACTGGATGGACTTTAGTACTGGTTGGGAGTTCTAGCTCATAGGAAACTTTGCCTATTCTCCTAATAATGGGAAATGGACCACAATACCTAGGAGACAACTTAGCACACACTCCTGTTTAAACCCTTCTGCTATGGGGTTTGGATCCTTCATCCTCAACGAAAGTTGTCATATACTTGGATGAATCTTCCCTAGGCCTAGGAACTGGTTCATAAGTCTTTACCTCTCTGTTTTGGACTGTCTTCCAAATTATGGAGAAATAATGATCACTCATACATTTCCCCCTCAAGGATACGAATAACTGCTACTGAAAACTGATTTCTAGGTATTGTTTTTTGGTTTATATCTGATAAACCATACCGGTCTATATCTGATAGACAATTGAGCTCCGACCACTAAGCTCGACTACGACTGTGACTCTCACAATAAGCCCTAATCTTAAATTGAAAACTGATTAAGCGCTATATGCTTTCTTATCTCAAGGCCATAAAAGGATGGAAAAAGGGTTTCCACTGACTGATCTCCTTTCCCTTCCCCTTATGAACATTTGTCATCCCTGACAAGTCTTTAGACTAACGGCTCTATCCGTGAGAGTTTGAACCATAGTTGCAGCGCGATTCGCGAATTGCGATTCAAAATCGCGATCCCGATTCGCGATTTGCGATTTTCCCAGAATCGTGTAGAATCGAATTTTTTTTTTTTTGAAATTTTTTTGTGCAATATGGGTATCAGATGAAAGCTCTGATCGAGGGGAGTATGATTGTGTAGTTTGCCGACTGTTTCAGGTGCAGGATGGTCCCTTTACGCTAAAGCTGCATCCCATATAAAAAAAAGAGAACACATTGGGGCATTCCCAGTGAACATAGCAGGAATCTCCCTCTCTCTATCTCTCTCTGATCATGATTCACAACAAACGGAACTAAAACCATGCTGAACAAAAACCTAGCTGAATCATTCTGAACTTTAGCCTTAAATGAAACAATTTTTGACAAAACAACCATACTCTCTCTCTCTCTCTCTACAACCATAAATCATAAACCATAAAACCGAAGTTACTGAACTAAAATCACAAAGAACAATACTGAATCACGACAATGCTGTGAATAGGATCATCATAATATATAATATCGGGCCACATGGCACCAAAAAGGGGTACAATGATGTTCCATGAATGTAATGAAAACCATATAACTAAGGCTCGTTAGAGTCATGCTAGGATAAATCATCCGAATCTGTGGACTGCAGATCCCATGGGTCCGCAGATGAATCGGAACTGGAGGGAGCCATATGTCGTGGTGTGGCCCTGGTTCTGCTGCGTGCTCTAGATCCCTGCTGCGTGCCCTGGCTCTGGACCACCCCCCTCTCTCTGCCTCTACCTCTGCCTCTGCCTCTGCCTCTCTCCCCTCCTCTGGCCCCCATCTGGCTGCCCCCAGCCCTGTGTCTACTCCGTCGTGCCTGTGTGTCAGGTGGCCGTAACCCTACGCCCTGGGATGGCCCTACCCACTGTGATGATGCCTGGCCGACGACTGCCTGTGATGCTCCACTCCTATCTACAAAAAGAGTACTCAGCCCCCCCCCTCCTAGAACCTCTAGGTCTCCCCCTAGGCCTACGTGCAGGAATGGCTGGCTCCTCCTCTGTCTCTGCATCAGGGTCCACCAGCAGGTCAGCCAGGTCATCCCCCTGTGCCTCCGCCCACATCTCCTCGTCCTCCTCTGTATCTCCCTCAACCCACTCCTCCTCCTCCACATAGTCTGCCCCGAGCATCTCTCCACCCTCCGAGACCTCGTCATCTCCCTCCTCAGCCCTCTCCCTCTGCCTCTCTTTCCTCCTCTGCCGCCGTAAAGCCCGTGCGTCAGCCTGTGCCTGTCTGTAGAGCTCTCTATGGATCTCATCATCCATCTCCTCCTGTGTGGGTGGCGCTCGAGGAGCAGCAGCTATCGAATCCACCAAGCAAGTGTCGGGGTCCACCTGCAACCAAAAACAATACATTGTTGGTAGGCAGGTATTGTGCAACTCACTGCATATTTTGAAAACAAATCAATTCATCAAAGCATACCAAGAAAAAAGGGGTGATGATGTGACTCACCTCGAGCATCTGACCCTCTCCTTGTGTGCGCCTCAGCATACGGCCGTTGGTGTTCACAAACACCAACTGCCTACACTGCTCGATGGACAACCTGTTCCTCTTCTGCGTGTGATACAAGGCCCAGGTGCTCCAATTCCGCTCACAAGCTCCTGCAGAACAGTCCTGTGCAAGGACTCGCTCAGCCAATCGCCTCAGGTCACCTGTGCTGCGCCCGTGGATGCACCACCATGTAACGGGCCTCAGCTGATCCTCCCTCTGCCGACTCTGCTCTCCATCGAAAGGAAACTGGAAGCGCTCAAATGCGAGCAGCTGGCTTGCAATGTTGGCCAGCATCGGACCTATTGGCAAAAGGAAAAACATGGCACATGTAGGACCCCTCAAATTCAGACACTACCAATGAGTACAATACTGCAGTAACATTGCTACCAAACGATTTCTCACACGTACCTGGTCCGGGCCATACGCGCTCCGTGTACTCCACCCATCCCCGGTGCAGCTCTGGATCGTCCCTCTCTCGCGTAGAGCGCCACAAGGGGTGCAACATGTGGGCTACGGCGTGGATGGGTCGGTGGAAGTAGTCCCATCTGGCCTCCCAGATGCGTGAGATCTCGCGCCTCCTGCAGCAGACAAATTACAACAATCACTAAACCATAGCATAAAAGAAACGCATCAGACTCGAGTGAGAAACAACAAACTAGACACTGAAGAGTCATACCTATGCTCGTCCAAGGCTGACAACAGAATCCCCTCGCCGATGCGCTCCATGAACTCGTAAATGAGACCGAGGGTGCACCCCTCACGGTCTACCAGACGCAGCACTCTGTAAATGGGTAGTAGGATCCCACTAATCTCCTCAGCAGCTCTCCAGAACTCGTCGCCGTACACAGTGGACTGGAAAAATGCCGAATGGGGGAGGTCTGTAAAGTCCCGGAAGGCCACGCTGGAAACCATCCGCCGCAATGCATCCTTCACCACCACCAATCGCTCTAGCACCAAGAAGTAAAACGCAAAGCGTGTGGGTGCGGGCTTCTTCAGGTTTAGGGTGGAGAAGGTGCGGAATAGGGCCAACACACGCCTCTTCCTGGTGACAAAAGTGACCAGGCGCATGGCCGTAGAAGTGATCTGCAACACAAACACCCAGTGAAAAAGTTTAGACAGTAGTTGAGATGTGGTTAGCAGCATCGAAGGAAGAAAGCATAGCAAATAGAACAAACTATACCTCTCTGATCCATGGAAGCGCACACAGGTCATGGATGAGCAAGTCCATGCAATGTGCAGCACAGGGTGTCCACACAATGCTGGGGTGCTCCCTCATCATAATCTCGCCCATCTGCTTGCAGTTCGAGGCGTTGTCGGTGACAACCTGAACCACGTGCTCATCTCCGATGTCAGCAATAACATCTCTAATGACCTCCCATATGAAATCGGCTGTGATGGCGTCACCACCTCGAGTGGCATCCACGCCACGTAGGAATACTGTGCCAAGCGGGCAAGAAACCAAGACATTGATGACAGATCGCCGACGAATGTCGGTCCATCCATCGCTCAATATCGTGCATCCATACCTGCCGCAAAACACCCATTAGCTACATGCAAAAATTACGGCACTAGTAAATCCTAAACACATGCAAAGAGATTACAAAGACAAGTTACTTACTGCTGCCAAGCTGAGCGAATGGAACTCAACTCCCGCGTGATGGTCTCCTCCTCCTGACGAAGCAACCTCCCTCGTAGTGCCTCTCGCCTGGGAGGTGTCCATGTAGCATCCACGACCGCCATTTGTGCACAGAACTCCCTGAACACCCAAGTGTCAGCAACAGCAAAGGCAATGCCGCACTCGTAAAAGAACTGGCCACACAGTCGAGTGCAACGGGCCTGCTGCTCTCTCTGCCAGCCGCATCGATCAAGGGTCTGCTGCCTGGGCCTAACCCCTCTCTGCTGTGTATATGGTGCTCGTGGTCTAGCATGCCCAACGGATGGCTGATTTGTGGGTGTGTCACTCTCTCTGGCAACATCTGCCGAAGCATGTGGTGCATCTGCTGCCGAGGAGGAGGGTCGAGAAGCACCCGCTGCTGCTGAACCAACATGCTCATCTGATGGTCCTGCTGCTGCTGCGGATGGAACTGAAGGTGCTGTATTGGGCCTTGCACCTGAACCATGCTCTGCCCGTGCTGTACTGGGCCCTACAGCTGTACCATGCTCTGCCCGTGATGTACTGGGCCCTGCACCTGTACCATGCCCAACCCATGATGTACTATGCCCTGCAGCTATACCATGCCCTGCCCGTGATGTACTGGGCCCAATATCCATGGTAGGCCCTGCCTGTCTGCCTGTGAGCCCTCCTGCATGTCTACCTGTAGCTGCTCCTGCTGCATGTCCCTGTCTAGAACCCTGTGATGCAGTACCGGGCCCGTACATGGTAGACAACCTCTGCAGATCCTCATCAGAAATCCTGGGGCAATCAGATATGCCCAATGTTCGCCCATCTGGCCCTCTGACCCACCCGCAGCAAGTGAGCCCTAACCCTGGTGAGTGATCCGGTGAAGTGACCACCGCAATGCAAGCATCTCCATCTGCGGGTGCCTGAGCCATGGTGTGTGCCCACATCCCCGTCGGTAAGCTCAACCTCGGCCCAAAGGCCTCGGTCCCTAACTGGCATCGTATCAACACGACCCTAAACCTGCAAACAACAAATAATCAGGCAAACGTTCAGTAGAAAAAAAAATACATTGCATTGAACAACATTACCGAGCTCAAATAGAGCTCAAAATACCAGAGCATACATCAGAACGATTCCAGTTCACACATTATATCAAGTGCCAAAGAAGAACATGAGATTAGGGCGTGGGATAGAATAATTTCTGTATGAGGGATAACAGGCGACTGACGTTAGTGTCGGAGTCCGTGCAGGCATAAAGGAGTGCAGTGTGGGCCTAAACCGCGCCCCTAGCAGATGTTTGCACGATGGTCCACGCTTAAACCCTAAAAAGTATGGAATCAGGGCATGAAAATTGAAATTTGTGATACGGACGTAGACGGGCGGAATGGAGGTCATAGGAGTCTGTGCAAGCATGTGGAAATGCATTCTAGGCTCAGACATCACCTCACTCGGTTTCCAACAAGCCATTCTGTGGAAATGGCCAAAATACACAAGCATTTGGAATGTGGTGTTCAAATCTCGCTAGGCGTGTCGTGACGGCTGAAACTGATGCTGTAAAAATCACTGTGGGTGTGAAGAAAGGTGGTCTAGAGCCAAACTACGCTCGATTTGGTTGCCTACAGCTCAATGTCAACAATTGCAAAAAATCAAGCCTATACTTACCAAATATTGAAATTTGGTCGTTTCGCTCTCCACGAAGCTCAGACCCACCCCGCACCGTGCACACCAACTCCGTATCGTCGAGTAGATGCCTGCCAAGTATTCACTTGCGAAGATTGGACGCCCACAGCTCTCAGAAAAGAAATTTGCCTCCTCCACTGCTGGCGCGGTTCTGTGCGCGAGGAGTCGGCCGAAAATCGGGTTTAATTCTGTCCACGATTCGCTGCAGCGAATCGCGATTCCCGAATCGCGAAGCTGGCGAATCGCGATTCGCTGCAACTATGGTTTGAACTGTATCTGATATTTGATCAGATTCACATGAATAAGACAATATTCAATCTATTGTGCCCATTGGTACTTCAAATAAATTGGCGTCCCATACCACCGACTTGCTTTTCGAAACTAATGAACATGCAAACGACTGAATAATCCTATGATAACACTTATAGGCCGACATCCCATACCATCGATCTATCTAATAGTGTTATTACAGTATCAATTGGTCTTATCATATTAAGTGCATGCTAATCCCATCGACAGAGGTAACATGACTCGATGGTTAACTGATTTGATGTTAGACAATAAGCTCAAATTATTGTAGATTTGGCTTATTGCTAAAATATGACCCAAGACACAACCCTGAGGATTTATTTGAGTTGCCGAAGTGTAGTGAAAGTTTTCACTGTAACTCACCATAGCCTTGGCTTGTCTTCTGAGTCATATTAAGGCTTACTCACGGGAAACTTATAAAGGTAACTGACCCATAATCCCATGTTTTTTTTACTTTACCTGCTGATCCTTATGAATTTTGGTAAATTATTGCATTTGTTATTATGTACAATTTCTTGTCCCAAGAAACAAATGATTTACTAAAAATCTCTAGATTTTATCAATTCAGGTAACGAATTGAATTTCTTTAATTTATCTAGAAATGACTGAGCTTTTAAACCATTCTAAAATATTGTGAAAATGGTTCACGATAGAGACGCTACTCTTAAGTACCTCACTGATCACCTTGAGTTTCCAATCCAGCATATGAAACATGCAGATTACAACTTGCAAAAAACTAGTTTGCATTCAACTTTGAGTAATTTGAAACAAAAAAGTCATTGTAAACTAAATACTTAAATTTTTTAAGGAAAGACTATTTTCTTTCAATTACTCTGAAATCTGGTTCACATTCACTAAGTTGAACTTGCAAGAATATTACTGCAAACAGAGTCATCTGAAATAAATCGTAAGTCACAAAGAAGTATTTCATGTTGATTATCCTCCATAAACTGAACAAGCTCTGTACTGGGGCTGAGTATGGAACTGAAACTGGAATGAAAGATGTAGGAGGTACTAATGTTGCAAACAAGCTCTTAAGGTCTGCAAATGACTTATCTTGCTTCGTTTGCATGCTGTTTAAAGTTTGTTTTAGATTAGTAACCTTAGTTTCTAATTTCTGATACTGATCTTTAGAAACGTAATCATTTTCATTAAAAGTTTCAAATTCTTCATCAACATCCATATCTATTTTTTCCTCCTGAAAACAAAGAGCTTCCTCTTTCTGCTCATCAATGGCCTTTCCTATGGAAATTTGAGTTTCCGCAGGAGTCGTCATGTTGAGGTTCGAAGAGAGTAGTAAACGTTAAGCTATCAAAAGGAAAAAGAAGGAGAAAGACTTAGCTCTAAGTGAGCCCCCTTTCGTCGATGGAAATAGAAGACAACCCCTCAGTTTGCGAGCCGCATGCAAATCTTTCGCTTCTTGGAAAAGAAGAATACTAGAATCCCAAATTCGCATGCAATGATTCTACGTTGGTCTCTTCGAATAGTTGTAGAGCTGCTCCACAGTTTGCCGGAAATTTGATCTGCATGCAAGGATTCGAGGCTAGTGCTATCTTTCGCTTCCGCTTGTTGAACAAGCTTAGAACTCCAATGCGTTGGACAGGTAGCAAGTGTTACTATGAAATATGATGAAGAAACATAGAACACCTATACATGCAGTCAGTGTTTGTTGCAGCGCCCAAAAATTCTGATATGAGTAGAAAAAACATGGGCCAGGTATGCCTTTACTTATATTTAGTAAAGTTAAATTATAATTTAGTTAGACTCAAGTTTGAGATTCTAGTACTTGATTTGGAGCACAAGTTTTGCTATAGATAGGTGTTGGGTGCTTTTACCTTATATAGAGACATCAATTGGGCAATTGCTCTTAGGTTGCTTAAAGGTTGCTTTTCAGATTGGTTTTGGTTTTGGTTTTGGTTTTTGGCATATACTATTGTCTATAAGTATGTAGTGCACCCTAGTCCATAGACAATGGGACATAGTTGGAGTACATCTCATCATTATGCTTCGTCATTGTTGTTTGTGTTCTCTTTCATGTGTATGGCTATTGTCTTACAACAATAGGAAAAGCTAAGACAAACATAGGGAATCGACCTAACTTGGTATAGCTGAATAAGACCATGTGGACTAATGACCACATGCATGTGCTACTAGCATATGAATTGCACGTATGCCTTGGGTGTGGATGTGCACATACTATGCTTTTGAATTGGACCTAGCAATTACGGGAAAAGGGTATTCCACATGCGGTAGGCATGCATGGGAGGTTGGCATGATTAGTTAGATTGCTTCAATGTGGATTCTGTTTATGGACAGGTAGGGTGTTCTTTCTACTCTATATAAACACCTACCAGTGTCCCGAGGAATGATGGAGAGTTCTAGGCCGTATGCTGTCGGATTGGGAAGCACATCTATTGATCGGTTTTGCCTTCCTCCCTATTGCTTTGGGGCTAGATCCGTATTGATCTAGGGTTTGGTCTACTGCAATCTCTCTCCTAGTTAATGGTACTCGTTTGGTTTTGATCTTCGTGGGCATTCCATGGGAGTACTTTGTTAAGACATGTTTGTGTCGTATCCATTGCTTGAGTAAGGGAGAGGTTCACCTATCTTGGGATTTGAGGTAGGGTGTTGGTGGCATTACCTTTCCATGAGAAAGTACGGGACCTCATTTGATTGGGTTTAGACTTTGGTATTAGCCTTCATCATGGGTGGGTCTGGTCTTCACCCGTGGAGAAGTGATAAATGATGACGTTGGCCTTTCTATCAACTTGTTGGATTTATTGTGGATATATATTTATGGATGTGAATTGCACTTGCTCTTGGAATCTGTTGACATGAGTATGGATGTCTAGCATATTGTCCGTGCTATGCATTCAAAGTTGATGCATTCAAAGTCTAAACCGGGTGAAGTTGAGAAACGTCAAGATTGCACATGTTGTTTGTTATGTTTGGTTACTATCCTATACTTAAGATCAGGATATAAATTATTCTATTGGGGGGTAGGACTCCTCAAGAAGGTCATTCTATTGGGAGATGTGGCAGCACGTATTCACAAGCTCTGTGCTATTGGAGGTCTCTCTTGCATGCATTGCTAAAGTAAGAGTCTTAGATAGATTCTAAGGTACGCCAGAATTTAGGTGTTGGTAAGGGAAACCAACAATATGGGTTTTAGATTGAAGCTCATAGGGCAATGTGTATAGCTAAAGTAAGAGTCTTAGATAGATTCTAAGGTACGCCAGAATTTAGGTGTTGGTAAGGGAAACCAACAATATGGGTTTTAGATTGAAGCTCATAGGGCAATGTGTATAGTCCATGGCTCCATGGGCGATTATATGTTTGGTGAGTAAGCCATTTCTACTTGCGCACTAGCAGGTCTAGAAATAATGACTATGTCAACATTGTTGTGGTCAAGACTTGAAGCATTCAAAGATTTGAATGTCAAATGTTCTAAACATCTATGGAATACTCTTTTCTGTCTTTTGGATTGTTTTCCTAAACCTTTTTAGCTTTCAGAGAAGTAACACAAGTGGTTAAAGAAAGAAGTCAAATTTTATCATGTAACAAAGTTGATTTGCATTTGTGAATCAGAGAAGCCAGCGAATTTTCATTTGACATGCCTCGTAATCATCTTGCAACTCGTGTGCAGCAGTTAAGCCACTTAACAAAACTTCAGTCTGACTCTGACATAAGCTGTGACATGGCGAGAAGCCTCCACATGCAAGAGATATTAGCATTCAATTTCTGGATAGAAAAGAAAGAAAGTAACAGATCGTGAAGAGTGAGGTGAAATTTTCATGGGAACAAGGGTTCAATTCAGAGAACCTTGAGATCAAAATCAGCTTGTTTGCCTCATGCTTCTATTATGTCAAAAGCACTTGGGGGGTCAATCCGAGCTGTTCAAATTTCATGCTCAAAACAACCCAAGTTGTACTTGTATATCTCTCCAGCATGCTCATTTATTTTCCACCTTGCCTGTTTGAGCCCATCCATATTTTTACATAAAGTAGGGAATTTTGGATCTATTCTTATGACATATATCAAACTATGCTACCAGGAGAATCACACTTTCAATATCATGATTTTCTGACTCATCATGACAACAATTGCTGAAGTTAGGTTTCAACTTTTAGCTAAGCCTCATATGTTTGGGTTTTGCTACTGTTGAAGATAGATTTGAATTTCTAGTTTGGCTATTTCAAGAAAGTTAAACAGGAAAGGATGCTTTGATGTACTAAAATCAGCTATGCTGTGCTGCAGTTTCCTCGTGATATGACTTCGATTGACCTAGTTTTTAAAATTTTCTGTAATCAGGCACCCTGTTTTTCTAGTCATATTTTGTTGAGACTTATCAATGGTTTGGTGGAGTAGATTATTTCCTATATATATCTTTGTGCTAACTGTATTTTGACTGTTGATGAAGCAATTTGTGATTTATTCAGCCTATATTGTGCAATTCGACAGATCTCAAGGTGTGTGGATTGCACGACATCCGGGCCTGGTGCTGTTGGCTTCAATCTCGATTGTTGCTCTGCTTTGCATTGGATTGGTTCGACTTGAAGTTGAAACGAGGCCCGAAAAGGTTTAAAAGGATCACCTAAAGCTGTTTCCTTCTATTCTTTGGTACACGCTTGATTTTCTTGGGTACGGGTTCAAATGTAAAGGAATGATAGTTCTACAAGGACCAATAGTTTGAGGTTTTGGTTTACTAGTGCTGGATATTCTAAACCTTGATATTAAGTTGGATGGTCACTTGTGATCCCATTAGCTGTTATTTGGACTTCTTAACTATATGTTTCATGATATTCTGCCACCTAGTCATTGGGACAGGGACCCTACCACTTAAGTATATATAATCCTGTTTTAGGGTAGGAGACTCATAGCCTATTAATGCCGATTTAATAGGCCCATTTGTTAGTTTGTCTTCTGGATTCTTGAAATGCTTATTTGTAGAAGATCCCTGATAGTAGGGCTCTATTCTAGTAAGGGCCTTGCAAAGTACTCAAGTGCTGATTGGTTGGTATATCTTTGCTGGAAATTTGTAGATTGCTGCTACTTTCATAGTTGTTATATGGACCTCTTGACTGCATGGTTCATGATAGGGACCCAATTTTGCCACTTAGTCATTGGGATATGGTCCCTACCACTTATGTACGTATTTCTTGTTTGAGGGCATAGGAGACTTGCGATTTAATAGGCTCATTTTTCAGTTTGTTTTTTAGAGTCCTGAGTACATACATATCTGTACATTTGTTTTTTTGAGTCCTGAGTACATACATATCTGTAGAAGAGCCTTGATAGGAGGGTTCTATTCTAGGAAGGGCTTTGCTAAGTAGTCTAGTGTTAATCAGTGGGTGTTTCTTGCTGGAAAATTGTAGATTGTTGCTTCTTTCATGTGTGCTTGATGTTGTAGGCGAGTTCATTGTGACTTGGTACCGAAAGACAGAGTTGTTTTCTTAGCATCACATATTTCCTCTCGGGAAGAGGGGGGCAACCTTCACTGATTTGGAGAAGAGTGCGCTTAACCCAATTCTAGCAGATATTAGGAAGAAGGGTGCTAGTCGTAATTTGAGGGATATAGCAAGCTCCAAACCCTAATCATATCTTTTCTTTGATTGGTTGAAGAATAGAGGAATCTGTTCACTCTTTCCTTCATGGAAACTCCTTCCCATTCTCCTCCATCTCTATCTTCCTTCTATCCTTCTTATTAAAAATCTGTACTACAAAAGATGAAGAGCAAGAGCTTTGACTAGATAGAATGAGCAATAGATTCTTTTCCTGCTAGGGGTCTAACACTGTTTAAGCCAGAGCAAATTCAGACTGAGCAGCCTCAAACAGACTTGGCGATTTAGTACTTAGGGAAGAATGCTGGGAATGTAGCAATTTATCTTTGTTTTTGTTTGAACAAAAAACCTTGTACTAGAAATTTGACTAGTCAATTTTTTGAAAGTTGCTAGGTATGGTAATTTTTACTCTGTAATGCTCAGATCTTACATCTATTTGCACAAATTTAACAGTAACCATTTTGTGGTGCAGCTTTGGGTTAGTCCTGGAAGTACTGCGGCATCTGAGAAGAACTTTTTTGACACTCATCTGGCTCCATTCTACAGGATAGAACAGGTTTTGACATCAAATTCATGGCTTCATTTTGGGTTTTCAGCTTAAGTAATAAGGAGGCTTTATATGCATATTGGGAGCTAGAAGTATTTTACTGAAGGCCTTCAGATTGCAACTTTCAAATTCCATGTTAATTTTTGGTGTTCAATGCATTGACTGGAAAACCTCTGGTGAAGGCACTGTAGGCATTCAATGAATTGTCCATAGTTTATAGTATAGAAGGCCTTTGAAAAAGTTTTCTGGCAGTTCATGCTTAGGTTAGAATGCTTTTGTCTGTTTTGGTAGTTTTAACTATGCTGGTTTTTATAAAGTTAGCTTGTTGAGATTTCTTCAGCTTATTTTGACTGGATCCTTTCTGGACTTGCAGTTAATTTTTTCAACAATTCCTGACGGGAAACAAAACTTGCTTCCACCTATTGTGACAGATCAGAATATCTTGCTTATGTTTGATATACAGAAAAAGGTTCAGCTCCTTTTCCTTCAAGCATGTCATGTTGGTACTGGTTTGTGGATTTTTAGAAAAAGTTGAGGATAGTTTCCTATCTAACTTGTGTTCATGATACATGAGCATCTCCTTGCCTTGTTCTGCTCCTAGGATTGGTGATGTAACAGATATGTTCTTTTTTGCAAACGGCCAGTTTACAGTTTTTAGGAGGGGACACTGGGAGCTCATTGGAACTGGCTGATAAATGGATGTTTGATGTACAATACTTAGATGAAACCAAGACGTATACAATAGGAGCTGGTCAGTTTGCAAGATATTTCTAAAAAATCTCCTGCACTCAAGCCGTGGAAAATGACGCAGTCATGGCACTATCATGTTACACATAGTCATGGCCTTATTTCTGATAGAGTTGATATTTCATTTTCATTTTCATAGCAGTTCTTTTAGGTAACTCTATTATTTCTATTTCATTCGTTATTTGGAGACGTTCTTATGCTCCCTTTCTTGCTATACACACTTGATATGTACTACTTCATCTTATATGCCTTTTGGCATCAAACGACATTAATAAAGATCTCTCTCTCTCTCTCTCTCTCTCTCTCTCTCTCGCTCTCTCTCTCGTGTATCCTTTTTTTTTGGTCCTATATTCAGCATGCGACAGACAGTTACCACTCGACTTGGGAAGGGGGGTGCCTCTTTTTGCTTACGGAAGTCCATTCGGGGTACTCGAAGTAAGTGCAAACTTTTTGATACCATTGTTACCCCCATAACCTTATATGTAGCAAAGACATGGTGTACCGACCTTTCCTCCTCACACTGGGCCAATATCTCGAGATTACAGACTACCATGTTAGCTCCCCTCTGTTCCACACGAGATCCTCCTTGCCGAGTTTGCTGTTCCACCTATAGAGATAGATGCAGCTTTCCAACTTATTACATATATTCAGAGAGTTCATGTACTTCCAAATGTAGATGTGTTAGGGACCCAACTCCCTTGGGTCCCAAACCCAACTTGTAACTGAACGTCGACTGGGCCCGTCAACTTGACCAATGACTCATGGACCCGCATGGTTGCCATGTGTCGTGATTTAGAATGTGTGCTAGGCTTGGAGACTCCTACCTGGGAGGTATACACGGAGAGGAGGTCTCACTTTACCATTCATTCTATCTACCTAGGGGAAGGTGGATGGTGAGCGCTTGTGCACAACTAGGATGAGTGCTAGCCTGAGGTGGGAGATGGCTGAGAGCCTTGGCAGTGATATGGGACGCTGTCAGGGTTGGAGGTCGGATCTCCCTTGTCACATGTCACGGGCTAGGGCACGGAGGGTGGATCTGGATTGGATCCTACGGTGGGGTAGATCGTGTGACGTTACAGAGCTGCCCTTAGGTACTCACTAGTGACGCTTTTTATATCGAGCATAGACGACTGCTGGGGGTTAAGCCTGACTCATTTCATTGAGCTAGACATAGCATGATTCCCAGTTTTGCCATATTATTTGGACACACAGCCTCAGATTTATATTGGGCCAGCTCCGCGTATCATCACACCAGGTGGCTATTGAGACTGGGAGGTTCCATGGTATTCCGAGAGAGAAGTGGATTTGCCAGGTATGCTCTTTGGGTGAGGTGGAGTCTGAGGAGCATTTTATCTTTAGATGCCTTGTATACTATGAGATTAGAGGGAGATACTACTGTTTGTTTCATGACATGCCCACCACACTACGGTCGCTCGTAGCATATGAGGACTCCCGCTGTGTTGCACTTACGATACGAGAGATGTTCCTACTACGATGAGACCTATGTCAAACAGCTCATCACAGTCATTTTATTTCTCAGCCTCTGACTACCTCTTTCTTCTCTAGGAGAAGATCTCGACGCGACCCAACGTCTGACGACGACGTACATGTTCATAGAGATCAGAGACAGCGCACCACTCATAATCATGTTGCAGCTCGAGCCATCCGAGCTATCATGAGGAGACACATCTCATCTTCCTAGACGACGTCAACGGCTACCAGAGCTTCCCCATGTTGCAGCTCATATCACATCCTCCTATAGCATCAGTAGGACATGATGATAGTGTTATACTTTAATTTAGACATCCAGTTGCATCTATTCTCCTACATATCTCGTCACATTTATTTCAGTTCATAGTAGATGTTCTTTTTTTATTGTTTTGGAGACGTTTCATACACTCCCATTGTTACCACATACTTGACATGTACATTTATTAGTCTTCTATGCCTGTTGGCATGGAAAAGACATTAATAAAGCTTTCTTTCTTTCTTTCTCTCTCAAAGCCAGTGATAGCTTACAATCGTCAAGGGTGTAGACTTGGGGATATTTTGTCATTCACTCTAGTATATGTAGATGACGTGGTCTTGTTTTATCCTACCAAGGAAGGCTTGTAGCAGCACATTGATACACTATCTACATTTTGCTGCAATAGAGGTTTGGAGGTGAATGTAAAGAAGATCAAAGCTATTGTGCTCTGTAGCAATAGATTTTCACTTTGCCTACACATCTTGAGAGAGTTTTCATTTTTAATCCTATATTTGGCTTGAGACATGCTCTCTACGATGAGATTCGAGGGAGATACTACTTTCTCTTTCGTGTGCTCCTTGATATTCTATGAGGACCAGGGATGTGTCGCCTTGATGATTAGGGAGAATTTTTGCTTGAGAATTGACACGTGATGGCCAATACTACTCCTTTTGTACTACTTGGAGGTTAACATCAAGAAGACAAAGATTATGGGTTTCAATGCATCTAGATCGTTTATGAAAAGACACATTTTTACATTGGATGGTCATACTTTGGAGATAGTCTTGCCTTATACATACTGAGGGTGTACTTTTCATAAGTCCTTTCTTTACTATGAGACATGCAACTATTGGTTGATTAGCGAAATTTTAGTCTTCCCTAATCAATTCAAAGCAGTTTTGTTTCAGGCACTGTCGCCTTCTTGATACCTTGGCTTGTGAAATATATTGGCAAGGCTGTCACTCGTTTTGGTACTTTCAGGCTTTTGCAACTTTTGGACGCATTTGGCATATCTATATGTCAACTTTCCAAGGGTATACATGACCATAACCAACGATGTGGATATTGGGCGCAGACTTGGTGTTTGGTGAGGCTCACTAGAGGGGGTCAAACTAGATTTATATCAGACTCACTTTCTAGAGAGAAATGTAGCTGGAGTCCCAATTTTATCATTACCTAGACTTGGGACTATCACATATAGCCTTTGAGATTCTCATGGAGGATTAATGGCTTCTTGAAGAGGGTAGGAATGTTAGGGGCCGACCTCAAATGTAACATGATCTCAGATGGATCTGTTATCAGATGGCCAGTTGACCATAAGCCACGCAGTGATGCCAACAACTAGGCTAGGCCTTTGAGCAAGGTGGGTTAGATGTGTTGCCAGCCATGACTAGTTTAGCTTGATTGGCAAGGTGTGAAAATTGTGGGTTGAACCTAGTTATCTATAGTTAAGTTAGCTGTGACATGACTATAAGTTAGTCGGTGAGCTATCTGGGTCATCAAGTAGACCATTTTTCCATCCTCGTTATTGGTAGCTACACTAGTTTGGTTGGGCCAGAGGTATGAAGAGTTTTCATGAGCTTGATCATTCCACAACAATTATGTGATGCAAGGGCCAAAATGGAAGGCATTACACATTAATAATGATCCAAGGTGGGAAGGACTTGCATTCTTGAATCTCAACTCTTGTTTCATGAGCTCGGAGGACACAACCTCATAGAAGTTATACAACCCCTTGGGGGGAACATGTTCTTTGGGGGGAGCAGGTTCTTGTAAGTTTATATATTCCAATCGAGTGCCTTGTCTATAGTGGTGACTGAGATCCTTATTGATGAAAAGCAACTTGAGATTTTATATATTCCAATCGAGTGCCTTGTCCATAGTGGGTGACTGAGATCCTTATTGACGAAAAGCAACTTGAGAGTTTTAATGACCGTCTCCAATGTCCATCACATCATGACTTAATTCATACTTTTCCAAAATTAGCTCCTCACTGAGGTGGGAAAAGCTCATGTAAATGTATGGCAAGATTATTTGAAGACGATTGTCAATAAGTTAGAGAGACTGTATAGGTTTCTTCAAAGGAACGACTATTTTGATGAGCTAGACAAAGCCCAGGGCCCACAAATTTTTTGAATAGATCTTGATTAGGTGGTCTGTACCTATGAGTAACTCTTTCTGGCTGGTGAATATCGAGTCTTGTGGTTGAATCCTTCAATGATAGTAGTTTTGAGGACCTCAGATGATCATTCGAGCTTATTGCAAAACTTACGTATAATTGTATTTTCGACAATTTTTTCCTCTCTTTTCTGTATGCGTGGCTAAAGTTGGGCAACGACACAGACATCATTTAAAAGTGGATATTGCAAGTATAGAAAGTAGTTTGTGCTGGGCATAAAGCGATCTCTTGGAAGCTTTAGGCTCTAAGATGAATATTGAATGAGTATGGATGGAAGGCCAATCACTTTTGACCACACTCAATTAGGAGCATTAAGTTGTCATAGATGTAATTACAAGCATCAGGTAAGAATGCCTATGCAAATAGCCATTTTGAGATTTTGTTATTGGACACAATTACAATAGTTGACACAAATTACCCCTATGGAAGAGGGAGACGTTTCATGTATAATGCTATACTCGTTTCTTAATATTGACGATGCTATACTTGGGTGATTTTATTTCAATGTGTTTGTGGGCATATATGCATCTGATTTACGAGTTTGTATGTAGGCGTATTTCAATCTCTGAGAACTATGCTTGCTTGTTTGCAGATTGATGAACTTAGAGGTAACTTTTCTGGAAAGCTTGTTTCTCTACAAGACATCTGTACCAAACCCTTGGGGAATGAGTGTGCAACACAAAGCATATTGCAGGTTACAGATTCACCTTTAGTTATAGAAGCCATTTGCTTATTATTTCCATATTCTGGTATGTTTGTGATGGATCCCTTTCTTTGATAACTGGATTCCATCAGAAATGTAGAGTAGAGGTTGTTTTTACCCTTTTTCTCTTCTATTTCTTTTTGATGTTTGCTCTAGTTATGATGATGAAAGAACTGCGATGTATGGATTATAAAATATAACTGTCATATCAAGCAATTAACTATATGAAAATACCAATACAATTGCTGCTAAAGTATTGTGGAAGCTAATATCTGCTAAGAACTAGGAATGAAAGTTAGCTCTTATGTTCCAATCAACCACCTGCAAGAATGAGTCCCCTCTGGCTTTTTTATAGTCTTATGGAGGAGTTAGGACTTTGACTTTCAAGCAGGGCAAAAGGTTCCTACTTAGGGTTCCAAATATGGCAAATGTCAATAATAAGTGTGCACTGACAATTGGCGGGTCCTTGGGAACAGACCATAAGCTGTACAGTCATTCAATAAAAGGAGAAATGTGAACCCAATCACAAACATAAGGGGTCAAATACTATAATTGATATGAGGATGTTAGCTAGGAATCGTTAGGGCCCAAGCAACTTCTCGTGAATGTCAATTTGGTCATTACCATGTCTCTTAGGAGCTTAGAAAACAATTCCGACCCTTTTGGGTTGGAACGTACTGGGTTGGAACGTTTTTTTTTAAATAAAAAAAACATGACACTTGCTGGCCACGATCTATCTGATAGGAGGGTTTGTGAGCAGAATCACTGTGGTACAGCTTGGATCCCAACGCACTGCAACCCTTTTTTGTCGGCAGAATCTTTCTCCTAAGCAGTGGTGCTGGGAAGTAACCTTTGCAAAGAGTTTTATAGATAGATCTAACCAAGATCTGGCTACTGTGAAATTTTTGTGAAGATCCAATGGTTAGATTTAGAAATATCTAAGAAAAAGTGCCAAAAAGTGCAAAAAAATTGAGTTTTTTCTAGATCCTGACAAAAGTATCCATCAAAAACTCTTGCAGAACTCACATTGTCTAGAAAGGGTCCAGATACAGCTACTGTAGGAAGGTTGAAGGTTAGATTCACTCAGATATGAAGAAATCCCAAAGAAAAAAAAAAACCCACAAAAAAACCAAGTGTGGTTTAAATAGGGTTTGAAAATAGATTTGCTATGTGAGGAAAGGCCATTGCTTTAACAGCCAACTAGATTGGATTTTGGTCTAGTGTTTCAAGTATAGTTAAGCAAAAATCTCCTGAGTTTATGATACTGTCTGCGGCAGTACCATATTGATTGGTTAGATCCGTTGAAAGGCTAACCTTTCGAAGTTTTTGTTACTTATGCATAACTGTGATAGCTAAAGTGGTAACCAATGTGAATTCGTAAGGAATCCTTGCTGTCTAAGGATTAGTACAAACCGGAAATTGGTTGTAACTCTGTTACACGCATAGTTGCCGTTCCAGAATCACTTTGGGAGGTCATGATGGTGAGACATTTGAATACCTACCAGCTGAAGATGCTCCACCATAATCTGCCGAACCAATATATGCTGAAAGCTGGGTCGGAACCGACCCTTTGTTAAATATTTACGTTTTTAAAATTTTTTTTTTTGCCCACGTTCCAAGAATGGAACGCGTTTCGTTCTGGAACTGGCAACTAAGAATATCAAAGAGGTGCATGTTGGGTCTATATCTTTTTGCTTTAGGAAAGAAATGCATGTATAGTAATGAACATAGATTTGCGTGTTGATTTTTGGTCAAATTCTAACGGCAGTAAGCTATCTGATATCAAGAAAAATTACCTCTTAATCCACATTAGCCAACATTATTCTGAACAGTCTACCTTAAATCGCTTAGTGAATCAAATGGCTATGGTAAGCCTTTGGCTTTGACATTTGTCTAGCCAAGGATAGGGTGTTGCAAACCAAGCAACCCATGTTCGGGTAAGTATTTTCACCAAATAGATGCTGTCAACTACCCAAGGATGAGCTATTGCAGCAAGTACAGTGGTTTCCATTGTGGCAGTCAGTATGAAAGGCCAGTCTACCTTGAAAATCCGACACATAATTCAGCTACCTCATACACATTCATATTTTGTGAAGAACAAGAAGGTATATGATGAGTACTCTCCACGCATGCAAACCCTCTATATGCGTGAACTCTGTAATCACCTGGCCACACTTGCTTTTTGATCTATATGGTCACATGCGTGAACAATACAGTAACATGTGTGATTACAGGAGTCACATATTTATACATGCACGACATTTATGACTATAAGCTTACATATGCATGGTTGCATGCATCACTCTTGAGCATATCATGGTAGGAAAGGTGAATGTCCTGCTCTACCATTGTGTAACTGAGCCCCACCACTGTGGAACTTGTAGAAATCCGACTCGAGGTACTATCTTATCTTAAGAATGGCGAAAACTCATGTTTCTTCTAAAGATTATGTCCTTTCGAGCCTCATCTTATCTGCAAGCATCCTTACTACAATTCTGACTCATGTTTGGAACTGCCCTATCCAAAGAACACCAGAAACTTGCATCTCAGAATCTACCCTTCTTAAGCCTCATCTTACAACTGTAGAGAGAAGGCAGGCATTATATTAGCATATAGGGGTGTTGCTCCACTTACCTTCAACATGCATATCTATGCAATATTAGAAACATGATCTGTAGCATATAAGTTTCATGAAAGTTTGATACCTAGTTCTGAACAACATCACATAAAGGGCATCACGTAACAACAAAGTAAGTAGTAAATACAGTAAATGTCCTACCAAGAACAATGTCCAGTTGATAATATATTCCCCTCCCACCAAGTAGCATTGCTAGAGCATCTGTTACAAAGAAACTTAGAAGAGTCTCCTACAAACAGAATCATCCATGCTTGAATGACTAGTACAGATCCTACTTGTACTGTTCCAGAGGCCCTTAAGTGAGCCTTTCGATATGCTACCAAACTTAGAGGGCATACAAAAGCAGTTGTTCCAAGAGGGTCCGATGCCCTACCACATGGCTCTTATTGCTTAGTCTTCTCAAAATGGACTTGCTTAGTCTTGTCAAAATGGACCCAACTTCAAAATATGTAATAATGATTGAAGGGTCCCATTAATTAAGGCCGTAATGGCAAGGTCCTAGCACATGTCCATAACTCATATTTATGGACCAGCTGTGTCTTGAATGAAAATCTATGGTTGCTTGGAATCTTTTACAAATGTTCAGACTTGGAGGTGTTGAAACATACCATATATACCCACAGAAATTTTGGGTCAAAAATCCAGAGGCTCCAGACTGGACAGGATCAGTTGGGTGCAACTCTTTTAAGTATATGATATAAGATTTCACTGATGGCTGCATGGATGGTATTCTCTATATGAGGCTGATAAAGGGAATCACAATTCATTGTGGTAACTAGAATAAACCCTTGTAACCTTTGTGCCATTTTCTATAGCCCCTACTTTCTGGTGAGTTTTTAAATAATGTAAAAGCTTTTTGAGATGTGCAACTACAACTATGGTTCTTATTGTTGCTAGATTTTTTTTTTATTTCTGAGTAGACTTAATCTGCCCTCGACTCATGAATTGGTTATAACCTCTAAGATCGACTTCCACTCAGGCCTGTCTGTCCTAGAATTAGAATTTTATACCTTATGGTCCTTAAATTTGTCATACACTTGAGAATGGAAATTTTGAAATTGTTTAAATTTCAGCTATTGACAGTCTTGCAGTTTGTAAACATGTTCAAGTTGCCATAACAATGAGTTACAGTACTTTCTAGCAGAAGCAGTTGGATTACATCATTTTTGAGCTACCTGTATAAGCAAGAAGCCAAGGGAATGTTTTGGAACCCTATTTCCATGGAGAGGTGTTGCGACAAGATCTGGTTGATGTGCACTGATCATCAGTTGCATCTTTGGGTTTTTGCAGTACTTTAGAATGCAACGTTCAGAATTTGCACAGTACGGGGGTGTGTCACATGCCGCGTTTTGCTTTCAGGTAATGAAAAATCAAAGCTCCTTAGGTGATATTGTGCATTGGGTATTTTCAAAAGCATATATTAACTTAGAATTTAAAGTCAATATGTAGATGCTGTCTTATTACAAGACCTCTACTTACCTTCATGTCCTAGTTCACACCATACCAGCAAAGTTGATCTGGCCATTTACGCAGCACAGAAGAGAATCAAATATGTTGAATAAAGCTGTTTATCAATTCTTTTGATGTTTATCAGGTGTTCTAGAAGCTCAAAGTGCATGCATCTGCATCTCTAACACTAGCTGTTAAAAATGCATAGAATTGCAAACTTTGACTATTTAAAAAATTCGTATCTTACTAAGTACCAAGAATTTTGTCAATCCCTTTTATGGACATGTTCTTCGTGTACATATTTAACGATTAAAAAAATATGAGCAATGATTTTAAGGTAGTGATAACAATGTTATGATACATGTACCGGTATGGAACAAAAATTGACGCGGGTTTGCAATAGCATGAGTATTGTGACATATTTTTATGAATGTTAACTTTTATACATCCTATGTGACCATAGCAACATCTGCAAGTAAGAAATGAAATTTGGAATTGTTTAGAAATCGATGAATTTGCCATGTCATGTGCTGAAAAGTGCTGCCTAAACCCTATCGGTTCCATCATGTCTCATTTATCACCAAGAATCCAGACAATGAATGTCAAAATGATAAACATTATCATGTGTCAATAGATAGGGGTGTAGAATAAAATTCAACATTTTCTAAGGTGGGCGTGCATAAAATTCAACTCTATTATTTGTTTTATGGTTCTCTTTTCAATTCAATAAACAAATATATGACCATAGAAAACATGTACACAACAAAATTGTAGTAAGGAGTTGTGTGGAGATATGTGTACGAACATTCAAATCTTTCATGTCCTGTGTGCTGAAAAGCATTGTCTTGATAGCATTAAGGAATTTTTAAGCTTCTTAGTGTTTCTGCTTGAGCATATTGGAGGAGAGTTTTTTATGAAATATTTTAGGGCAAGGTGGCTTTGTGACACTCAATAGGCTAGAAGTGAATCCAAATGCAAATTCGGAACGACTTGAAAAATCTTTTAGAAACACCACTTCGAACCTGAAATAGCAGCCTTGTTCTTGTACTCAATGTCGTTGACAATGTCACTTTCAAACTGATATGATATGTGAAGTATGATCCCACTAAGCTTGAAGTTTTCAGTGAGATATTGATTTTAATGTCTTCCATTCTCAAAGGCAAAAAAAAGAAGAGTGTTTTATTGATCTTGATTTATGAAAATGTCTTCCTTCGAAGAAGAAATCAACTTGATGGTTTTTTCTAATGGATATGTCTTAATTTCAATGCTTAAAGCAATTTTGGATTGTCTAAAAGGAAAGTATGACACAGAATTGAAGCATAGAATGCATCAAAGTCAATTCTTAGAATTAAAAGGAGGTCTTTACTAAAAGGTAAAATGTCTTAGTTCCATACCTTTTAAGGCATGCCCTTGAGTGGTTACACTTTGTGTCCTCAGTTGTATGGGCTGCATTTGTGCTAGTTCTTTTGGGTGATTCACATTCATGGGCCTTATGGACTGGTGACTTCTATGGACCCACATATCCGCATGTTCATGTCACTAGTACTTGGCATTCTAGCTCTATTTGACTAGCTTGGACTGTGTTGTTAATTGGGCATGAGTAGATTTTTCACTCCATCATCTATGTACTGATGTGAGACATGGTTGGTTGCTATGACTTGCATGGCCACTTCACATAGCTCAACATGATTACATTCATTTGGTACAATTGCAGTATGCTTGTATGTATATTTTGAAAGCTTCGTCTAGCTCTTACGGATCCTTTTGCATTGCGAGGTCTTCTTTCATGTTCATGCTATGTTGCGATGTGGATTTGTTGCTTCAGCTATTGAAGTCATAGTTCATGGTACATGTTTGGTTTCTTTGAGCTATATCTTGTGAGTCCTTTGGAGCAGCTACTTTCATACCTTCATGGTCTCTCTAGATCGCTTGGATAACTTATGATGATATTGATACTCTTCTTTAGCATTGCCACTATTAGAGTGACACATTGGAAGCATGGTGGTCACTTTACTAGTAGTTCGAGCATTGTCCGAATGGCTTTCATGATAGTCCAGTTCCATTGTCCTAGGTCGGCTTCTTTTCAACTTCCTCTATGCTTCTTACACTCTAAGCTGAGCTGGTGCTTATCCTTTCCTATACCTCTACTAAGAGCACAACTACTTCATTTGACTACAGTCAGTATGGTGTTTTATTTGGACATTTTGCTACTGCTACCATCTACTTCTGCCATCTGTTCCTATTGGTTTTCTATCTAATTCCTGGTCTATATATCTTCCATGGGTTCATGATCGCAATCAACAATTTTTGTCCATACAGATTGTTTGGGACATTGATACATTTCTTACTACTATTTGGCATGCCTGGTTATTACAACTAGCCTGGGCTGCTCTATATCTTTCTTTGGTGCCATGGAAGTGTGGTGGTGCGTACATTATCTAGCCTCCTATGGATCCTTTTATTTTCACAAAGAGAGACGTAGTCGTTGGAAGGAGGAAGCTTGTAGTAAATGGTCAGAAGGAAGGAGAGAAGCAACAACATGTAGTGATAGAAAAAGATATTGATAGTCAACGAGGAAAAAGAAAGAGAAATGGCCAACAAGAGAGGTGAGTTGGATGGACAATTGTGGATGATGAACAACTCGGGAACGTACAATCTTACCAAGTTACAAATACAAATCGTAGATTTGGCAGCACATTGTGGAGAATAGACAAATAGTACTCCTACAAAGAACGCCATATGACCAGCATGACAGTAAATTGCATGTCGTCCTACAAAGGGGCACTGCTAAGTCTCTCATAAATTCGCATCAGACTTAGGGCCCTATACTCAATGCGTGTGGCCATTGAGAATGTATTCTCATGCTAAACACCTCTTCCATAAGATAATTATTGGAAAAGAAATAAATTGAAAAGTTTTTACTGTTTTTATGGAAAAATCCACTCACAAGCTGAATGTCCTTATAAGCTTACCATGCCAGCCTTTCTCTTCAAGAACATATACCTTTTGAAGAACTATGGCACACTCTTCTCTTGAAAGTTCCTAGCTACTTAGTTTTAAGTCCCAAACTTCATAGCCACTTCACACTCTTCTCTTGAAAGTTCTTAACTATCAGGTTCCAAGTCCCAAACTTGGTTCCAAGTTCATAGCCATGGCTTATTCCTACAATCAACAAGTTCCAACTACGACCAGATTTGCACATTCTCAAAATACTCAAGCAACGATAGTGACTAGTGATTCAAGAACTAGATCTCAAATGCCTCAACTTCGGATGTATGTTCTGTTTAGATGCTTGTACACATTTCAAATTTGAGTATTCTTTTGCACATGAATAGTGAGGCTGGGTGGTGCGTTGTCTCTGCATCCTAGGTTTGGGGATGTTGTCGCAATTGCTGTCAGTTATGTCTGCATCAGAACGTGATCTTAGAATGATGTAATCTGAGACTGTGTCTGGATAAGTATGCTGAGCTGTTTGACATAGGGCCTGTCGCAGTAGGGACATCTCGCGTATCGTAAGTGCCACACATCGGGGGTCCTCGTATGAGATAAGAGACCGCAGTGTAACTGGTGAATGACAAAAAAGACAGTGATATCTCCCTCTGATCTCATAGTAAATTGGACATATGAATAGGAAATGAAGAGAGAGAGAGAGAGAGAGAGAGAGAGAGAGAGAGAGAGAGAGAGAGAGAGAGAGAGAGAGAGAGAATTAGAATTAGAATTATTATTATTTATGTCTTCTTATAACTGTTTGATTTGTTTCAGCATTACACATCCTCAGCTCCTTGTCTTAGTGCCTATGAAGCTCCAACAGATCCAAAAACAATACTTGGAGGATTTAGTGGCACCAATTATTCAGAGGTTTGTGGGGTCTACTTTTTGTTGGCAATAGAACAAGAGGATGTATATATACAAACTAAATTTCAGGTATAGACGCTGATGTGCATGATGAGTGGCCTCTGTCAAGTTAGAAATTGCATACCTTTTTGGTTATGTTGGGGTGCTATCCTTGAATTAAAATAAATAAAGACAAGATACATGCATATGAAGCTAATTGTTGAACTGGGAATGCTAGGCTACAACGCTGGTAGTGACTTATCCTGTGCAAAACTTTGTGGATGAAAGTGGGAAGGCGAATGCTGAATCTGTTGCTTGGGAAGAAGCTTTTATTCAATTGGCTAAGGTAATTTGACAACTAGCATGAACATAAAGCTACAGGAACTTTTGGTGGGAAGATATCCTTGGTTCTGTGTGAATATGTTTTAGCAGCTCAAATTTATTTCAAGAAACATATTTGCCTTTCTTTTGCACCTGTATGAATGAATGCATCACCCTTCATCTTGTGTGCCAAGTTTTGATGTGACATGCTTGGACCTTGTACATGCGGTGTTCCCACTCGGTTCAGAATTGGATGAATAGGCATGAATGGTGGTTCAGAACCGGGTCCATCTCAAAAGAGTCGGAAAGAAATTTTTTTGCAGATTTTTATAGATGTAATGCTGAAAAATATCTAATGAAATATGTATGATGTCTACAATGTTTCTGAAATGTTAGCAATACTAGATTGCTAAAGTTCACTGTTGCTTGTAGAAAGCTGAATCCTGAAACTAGATTAATGTTCACAGAATCAGAAGTGCACATTAGTTGAATGGACACAATTTGAACTTCACAAATTTTATAGTAGATTGCATGTTCCAACTTCCGACTTCCACTTAACATTGTAGTTTATGGATCGTAAAACAACAATCACATTGTAAACTAGGTAAGCATTTGAATACTAATCAAACAATTGAAAAGCAAAATCAAAGAACTGTTGATGATTAGCACAATCACAGAATCGTTAAAAACCAAAGAACCCTTTTCTTTTTTGGGTCTCTTCCGATTCGAATCGGACCTGAACGATTCATTGATGAGTCACATTTTGTCTGCCAACAAATCACAATTCATGGAAACACTACACGTGTGACAACATAAATTTACTATAACTCTTTTTCACAAGAAGACTGAGAAATGAGTGGTGCTGAATGGAAACTCTCTGAGAGAGAAAAAGAGAAAGAAAGCTTTCTCAATCTCTTGTCGATGCCAAAAGGCACATAAGACAATAAGTACATCTTAAGGGTGTAAAATGGACTTGCGGGAGCATAAAACATCTCCGATACAACATTAGAAAAAATGCGTATACATCTAGAATTACTAGAAAGAAAAGCTTCAAAACTAGAATAGCATGTTGGAAAGTGATGGCGTGCGTCGGTGTCATCATCCAGTTCTGATAAAGAATGAGGTGATGTGAGTCCCTGTTGGAGGTAAACTACCGTGGTTGGTGTTTGTTGTTGTTGTTGTTGTCATGAAGGTCGTATATGAGAACTTTGACTGTGTGTCCTCTAGGTAGGACGAATTGCTCTATTGGCAAAACGGTGTTGTACATGTGATTTGCAATGCCTCTGATATCTATGATGGTACTGAATAGGAATGCCAGCATCATCATCATTTGACTTGAAATTGGCCCAAGGTCTTCTCCTAGATGATTTTGTCGCTCATCCTAACATAAAATGTTCCCACGGTAGAAACATCTCTTGTACCATGAGGGTGACACATTGCTGATTCTTCTATGCAATGAGAGCACAAGGTGATTGGTGTGTCTTTGAAGAGAATAATATCTCCCCTGGATCTCTTAGTATATAGGACATTGAAGATAAAGTGCTCCTTAGTCTTAGGCTCATCAAGTGTGCACAATTGACATTTCTTGTCACTCCGTGGGATATCTTGGAAGTGTCCAGTCTCCACTGAAAGCTGGTGCAATGAAACCCAGAGCTGGCCCAAAATGAATTGGGTCCATGAGAAAGTTCTAAATTCAGATACTGCAACAAGATTCGGAGCCCAACGACATCTAATTTCGAAAAGTGAGTCCGATAATTGGCCCTGCCGTGTTTGCTGAACATAGGCTCGATAAAAGAATCTGTGGATGTACTGGTGGGAAGATGTGCAATGGGTATGCCAAGTGTGTCCAATAGGCTGGAAGCCTGAAAATACCGTAAGAGCTGATACCCTCGACTATGGAGATGTTGTGAGGAAGTAAATTCTACACCTGAGTATCTCATCTCAATATTCGGGAATGTCATAGCTTTTTGTATTTATATGATAAGTTGAAAGATGGCGTTGATCTGTAGGGATGAGAATGCAAACTATGCTAGAATGATTTGATGTGGGATAGAGGGCTTGGCCCGTATCATATGCAACAACATGGTAATCTCTACAAACGCAAGATGTTGGCCCAATGTGTAAGACCTAGATACCATACCTCTGCTGCATGTACGATTATGACATAGACTGCTCCAAAGTAGTAACATCTTAAAAATCATGAGTGACACATCGTGGATCCACATATGTGATGAGGGAGTGTAATGTGACTGTTGAGTCTCTAAAGAGGCAAAAGAATCTCCTTCTAATCTCATAATATATGGGGCATTTGAAAATAAAGTTATCGTCAATCTCATCCTCACCAAGATTACAAAATTGGCAAACACTCTCTGCTTAGGGGATACCTTGAAAACAACCCTTCTAAACTGCAAGCCCAAGAAACTTTGAGCTGGCCCAAAAGGAACCTAAAACCATGCGAAAGACTAGAGTCCAAATAACAAGGTAGAATTGGCAAACTAACTGTATCCAACTCCAAGAAGTGAGTTCGATAAAAGTTAGGTTTAAACCCCAACGCACCATGCCAGGTACGTTGAATATAAGCTCAATAGATGACCCATGAGAGCTGATACCCCTGAGAATGGAGATGTTGCGAAGATGTAAGTGCCAATTGAGAGTATCTCAACTTTGTGACCAAGAACTCCATAACTCTATGAATATAAATTATAAGTTGAAAGATGGCATCAAGCTAAAGTGGTGTGATTGCAAACTCATCAAGGATGTCTAGTGTGGAATTGAGGGCTTAGCCCGAGTCATGCGTGATAGCATGGTATTGCAAAACAATCAAAGAGGGACATGTGACGGAAGAAGGAGAGAGTAGTGAACAACATGCCAAAAGATCTCTTAGGTCTCATGAGAGACAAGAGACTAACTTTGCCCTTATGTCCACAATTCTGGAAGTAGACGTGCCATTGTTTTTTCACGAAGCCGTGAAGGAAAAGGTGTGGCAGCAAGTCATGCAGGAGTAGGACTCCATTGTGAAGAATGACACATGGGAGCTTGCTACATTGCCAGAAGGGAACCAACCAATAGGTTGCAAGTGGGTCTATAAGACCAAGTTTCATGCCAATGGAACAGTGGACAAATACAAGGTGAGGTTGGTGGCAAAAGGCTACGCCCAACAAGAGGGGCTAGACTATGATGAGACATTCACACCTGTTGCTAAGATGACATCTTTCTTTTGAGTTTGAGATGAAAGATTTGGGTTGCTGCACTATTGCCTAGGAGTTGAGGTTTGGAAAGGGAAGTGTTGTCTTTTTATTCTCTCAGGCAAAGTATGCATAAAAAATATTGAACAGACTTAATATGCAAGAAAGCAAGCAAATTAGCACACCCATGGATGCAAGCAACAAGCCATCAAGAGATGAGGGTCTTTCATTTGCAGATGTGACTCTCTATCATGAATTAGTGGGAAGCCCGATTTACCTTACTACCACCAGGTTAGATATTGCCTAATGCCAATTCATGAGTAAACCTATCGAATCACATTGGAAGGCAGCCAAGCAAATCCTACATTATGTGAGAGGGACTATGACCTATGGGAATGGATATATTGATGATGGTGACCTTCAACTGGAGGGTTATTCAGATTTTGATTGGGCAGGTGATAAAGGCGATCGAAGATCGACGGTAGGCTATCGCTTTGATACTATTGTGCCTGCATAGCCCTATATGCTGCAAAGACTTGGTGTATCAGTATCTATTCTTTTAATTTCTCTCATCTATCCTAGTGGTAGGCGATGTGGAAGGTGATCACGTATCCCATGGTATTGTCCTAGTCTTCCGCTTCTCTCCAATTTTGCCCTCTTGTACTTGGCCAAATTGAGGTCTCAAACTAGCATGTTCAGACTCCTATTGTTGCACTTGCTCTTTAGGCTCACAGGACTCTAGACTAGGCTCCTCATCCGTGGAATCAATCTAGGAACTTAATAGTTACATCTTTCTCTCGCTCTTGTACTTTTGTGAATGCTCTTGGTCAAATATGACGTCTCGACTTAGGATCTTCTTTTTGTTCTCGAGATCATACGACACATAGGCTTTCTCAACTTCGCTATTTAGATGATAGGCGTGCAGTGAATAGATCATGTCCACGAGATTGCTCTTCTTTTGCAACTTTATTAACAAAGTGACCCTGCTGGTTCTTACCCTTTTTTTTCTTGTTTCGGCTTTCAAAAGCGAAATGCGCATACTTGCCACAATAGTTGTAGTCGCCCTTCCTCTTGGGTGTAGATGTAGACAAGTTATTTGAAGATAAGACAATCCTCATACTCTACCTTCCTCAAAGAGCATAACTGACAAATCCTCTCCACTCTCGGAATACCTTGGATTTGTCCAATCTCAATCGTCAACTGTGTAGAAGGATGGGAGAGAGAGAGAGAGAGAGAGAGAGAGAGAGAGAGAGAGAGAGAGAGAGAGAGAGAGAGAGAGAGAGAGAGAGAGAGAGAGAGAGACCTTCTAATTCAAGTTTTGAACCAACCCTAGCTACAATCATTCAATCTCCGTGGTTGACGCAACTTCATTTATTGGATTCAAACTAACGGCATAAAACTTTTGTGTTGTAATTGGCTGTACAATTCCTTGTTTTCTTCAGAGAAGTTGGCCTACATTTGTCTTTTTTGAATGAAAAGATCAAGAGAAACCGTCTTCTTTCAACAATTATAGTGCTTGTGCAAAAAAAGGTTAGTGGGAACTAGAAAGAACCTTTGGTTGAGAAATGAAAGGTTTTTCACCTACACTTGTTTAGCTTACTAAAACATTCCCCTTGAGAGCTAAGTATCATCCCTTAGCCCAACTATATAATCTTCCAATAAAACAATAAAACATCAAGGATTATTGTAATTTACACTTTGGTATAGTTAATTAGAAATAGCTATTTCATTTTTGAGAGAGAAAATTTACTACTAGTATGGGCTCATCAAAGACAAAAAGCAAGTATGTTTGAAACAATTGCTCTAATTGATGTAAGAAACTTCAATAGAGATGAAAAGCCTAGGTAAAGATTTTTTCTTCCTTTCTAGAAACCTTGCTCTATCAAAATATGACACGTAAGGTTTGCTATTGGAAAATATAATTTGTATTGAACTTTGCAAATCTGAATTGTTGCATTGCAGCAAATGTTGCCACATATATTAGATAGGTGATCTTTTAAACATATGAAGAAGATAAGTGATAGCAAGCAAGAGCTTGATAAACCGAGGATGTTGAGATGATGTAAACTCATTATTGGGAATCATTAAAGCGGAGAGCTGTTTGAAATCAACTATATCTTTTTTTCCTATTAGACTTGTGACAAAAGAACATTCTCTTGTGTATCTTTGTTACATGATGTCTTTGATGCTATATCGATCCACAAACTAAATCTTGAAGCTGTGCATTCAATTTTTCAGGAGAATCTAAGTTCAATGGCAGCAGCACATAACTTGACTCTTGCATATTCCTCCGAAAGTTCTATACAATTTGAACTCCAACGCGAGAGTTCAGCTGATGTTCCTACCATCTTGGTGAGCACATTTTGCTGAAGTAATTGTTTGCAAGATAGTGTAGCAAGTTTGAACTTCATATTGTAATCTTATACTTCTTGTGTTTGTGCCAGTTGAGTTATCTGGTGATGTTTTTGTACATAGCAATATCTTTGGGTGATTATCAACCATCTATCGCTCCATTCTATGTTTCATCAAAGGTATGTGCAGCTATTTGATCTGCTAGCCACCACTTAGACTGGTCTCTATGTTACTTTTTGGACAATATGTATGCTTAAAGAGTGTTCTTGTTTAACTTGCAAGGAAATGATTGTTCTGATTTTTCTTGTCTTTTGCTTGTCCAGTTATCTCCTTAATGCAAGTTTAAGTCTCTAGAGAAAAGCTATCAATAACCATTTAAAACGAAATGCATGGTTAACAATATACCTTTGACTATTCTTTATCTTATCAAGAATAATACAACATGAGCCTTGTTGGAATGACATTTTGGAAGAGATCAAACAAGAGGCTAGGTTGGGAATGCAAGTGTTTGAAATTTTTTTGGGTTCCTATGTTTTTTTGTGTTGCACACGTGCGCGCACGCGAGAGAGAAAGAAAGAATGCTTTATTAATGTCTTTTCCATGCCAAAAGGCATATAAGGCTAGTAAAAATACATGTCAAGTATGTGGTAACAATGGGAGCGTATGAAACGTCTCCGAAACAGTAAGAAAGAAACATCTAAGAGAGAGAGAGAGAGAGAGAGAGAGAGAGAGAGAGAGAGAGAGAGAGAGAGAGAGAGAGAGAGAGAGAGAGAGAGATTGAGGAATGTCCTTGAAATACCCTAAGGTACATAGGACTAATAAAAGGTACATGTCAAGTACTCACAATATGAGCTTAAAAGCTCAAACATCTAAAGTAACATAACTGCAAAAACAGAAATTGCATATAGTGAGATGGCTAGCATAGTCACAGTCCATCATCATGATATAATAGATGTCCCTAACAATCCTTCCCTCCTCTAGCAAGTCATCGGTCCTGGATGACAAACTTTGGGTAAGACTTCTGCAATGCCTGTCGCGTCTCCCAGGTAGCATCTGTCAACGGATGCCCTTTCCAAGTTACTAGATACTCTTGAAGGAGGCGATTCCGCAATCATTGCTCCCTTCGCTCTCGGACTCTTTTTTGGCCCATAACCTGTGGTATCTTTCTCTTTTAGAGACACTAGACCTTCCACCAGGCTATCGCCATCGTGCAAACATTTCTTCAGTTTGCTAACATGAAATATTGGATGCACCTTGCATCCCATAGGTAGCTGTAGCTTATAAGCTACTTGGCTCACCTTCTTAATAATCAACCATGGTCCACAATACCTAGGAGATAACTTGGCGCACTTTTCTGTGCGTAGCACCTTCGACTTCGAAGGGACTAGTAAATACACCCAATCTCCATTCTCAAATTCCCGATAGGTACGGTTCTCACGGGCATAACTCTCTGCCCTAGCTACAGCCTTGGACAAGTTCTCTCGTGCCATTTCTAGCTTCTGCTGCATCTGAGCTAAAAACTCTATAGCACTAGGTACCCTATGCGGAATCCCTATGATTGCAAGACTAACTGGCCTGAAATCATAATTGAGCTCAAATGGACTCAATCCAGCGGACGCATGACTCTTATCATTGGACGCGAACTCCAATAGCGGTAAATGCTTTACCCAGTCTGTTTTCGTACTACTAACAAATGCCCTAAGCATATCTTCCAAGACCTGGTTCACTCGCTCTGTCTGACCATCCGTCTGAGGATGCTTAGAGCTACTCATCCACAATTGTGTTCCCAGCTTGGCGAACACCTCAATCCAGAAATTTCCCGTAAACTTGGGATCCCTGTCAGACACAATGGACTTCGAAAGGCCATGCAACCTGGAAAATCTGTCTACCACTACCATAACAGAATTTATCCCCTTCTGGGTCTTGGGTAGCCCAACAATAAAATCCATAGAGATGCTTTCCCACCTTCCTGTAGGTATCTCAAGTGGATGTAGCAAGCCCGGAGGACTTACTCTCTCGGCCTTGTTCACCTGACAAGCCGTGGAACGTTGGACCTACTTTCTTACATCTCGCTGCAATCGTGGCCAGATATAATGCCTTCTTAAAAGTTCACTAGTCTTGTCAGTACCCGGGTGCCTTGCGCAGGGACTATCATGGCATTCATGAAGTATCTTACGACAAAGATCCTTCACGTTTGGCATGAAAACTCTTCCATTTCTCAATAACATACATTCCTTCACGGTGTATGTTAGATATGTACTGGTGTGTGCCTCTACGGAAGCGACAGCCTCGACTGACTCTTCCGTTTGGTTGACTACCTTGCGCGCATTAGGCCACACACGCTGACAATGCGGGTCCTTTTCTTGAGCCTTCTTAATCTCCTCCATGAGATCACTGTCAACCACAATAAAGCTCATTGGATGTAGTATTCGCGATAGTGCATCAACGACCACATTTTCCTTCCCTCTTCGAAAGAGAATTTGCAAGTGAAATTCCTGCATCAGCTCGGCCCACCGAGCTTGGCGGCCTTTCAAATCTGGCTGAGTGCAAAAATACTTTAAAGTATGATGATCTGTGTACACATAAAACTCGGCGCCATATAAATAATGTCTCTACACCTTGAGCGCATGTATAATTGCATACAACTCTTGCTCGTGTGTAGGATATCTCTGTTGAGCTGGTGTCAACTTTTTACTCTCAAAGGCTATTGGTCTACCCTCTTGGCTCAACACTGCACCTACAACAATGCCACTTGCATCCGTCTCTAGGTCAAACGGTTTCTGGGTATCCACGATTTTGAGGACTAGAGCCGTGGCCACTGACTCCTTCAAGTTCTCAAAACGTTGTTGAGCTTCAGCATCCCATCGAACCACAATGTTGTTTTTCCGTAACTGGTCCGTTAGAGGAGCAACTATCCAAGTATAATTCCTAACAAACTGCCTGTAGAACTTACAAAAGCCTAAGAAAGATTGCAATTGGCGTATATCGGCAGGCCTTGGCCACTTCTTAACCACAACTACTTTGGCTGGGTCAATCGAAATACCCTCAGCTGTCACTATATGACCCAAATACTCGACACGAGTCTGACACAAATTTGTCTTCTGAGCATTGGCATACAAGACAGAAGCTTGTAACTTGCCCAATACGGTCTTGAGATGAATCTCATGCGCCTTGACGCTTTTCTAAAGACCAATATATCGTCAATAAAATTGTCGACAAACTTACCCATATAGTCTCGCAAGACATCGTTCATGAGCATCATGAATGTGGTTGGTGCATTGGTTAACCCAAATGGCATAACCAAAAACTCATAATGACCGAAACGGATTCGGAAGGCCGTCTTCTGGACGTCTTCATCTTGAATCCGTATTTGATGGTATCCACTTTTGAGATCTATCTTACTGAAAATGGTTGCACCTTGCAACGCATCCAGTAGATCATCAATCTTGGGCATCGGATACCTGTGCTTTACAGTGATCTTATTCAATCCTCTGTAATCTAGACACATCCGGAACCTACCATCCTTTTTCTTGACAAGTAAAATAGGAGAGGCGAAAGGTGAATAACTAGGACAGATGTACCCTAGCTTGAGATACTCCTCCAACATGTTTCTGACTTCCTCTTCCTCTTTTAGGCTCATCCTATAAGGAGGCCTACATACCGGACTTGCCCCTGGAACGAGCTCAATACGATGATCTACGTTCCGACTAGGGGTAATCCCTCTGGCATTTTACTAATTAGCACATATTTAAATTGAGTGCGGATGGACTTCTCCAACTCACTTGTTGGGTTACATCTTGGTTGTAATGAAAATGCATGTGCACTAGGGGATGCAAAAGTAAATGAAGTTTCTTGTGGTTCCTTAGTGAGCGTGCTTATCTGATTATTACCAAAATAAGAATCAAAACTGGAATCAATATTCACATAACACAACCACAAATACTGAATCTCCATTTTCTTTATTTGCATACAGGTAACAAGAGGACCCTCAACAGATGGTCTCTCCCCCTTTAAGACATGAGACATACCCTCATGCCCGTGTCATCCAAAATTTCCTCATCCTTGCCCTCATCATGACGTTGCATAACATGGAGCTTCTTGCCCGTACGTCGAGGACAATCTTTGAAAAGATGCTTGCCAAGACAGAAAAAACATAATCCATCTTTCTTGGCCTTTTCCTTTTGCTCTAGACTAAGGGGAGACTTGTCGTAAGCACGATGAGCCATAGGAGATCCCGCCTTGCGCTTCAAAGTCTGCTGCATGTGGATAGGATCCTTCTGCGAAAAGCCTTTCTGACCAGCTTGGCCAGACTTTCGCGAACCCTTCTTCTGAGGCCAGCTTGGCGCTCCAGATTTTGCCTTGGTGCACACATTACCTTCAAAGTTGAGAGCTGTAGCAACCGCCTCTTCTAAGGTCTTGCACCCTTCATTAAGCACTGAAGGCCTCAACTCTTCACGATGGCCAAATATGAACTTGTGGACTACTAGCCACTCGGGAATCTCTTCTGGAATCTTGATAAGCGTCTCGCGATACCTACCAACATATTCCTGCAGCATGTACTGCCTCTGATGATGCAAAAGCCAAGCATCTGTCGCGTGCACATGCTCATGTGGAGGAATAAATTGAGCTCTAAAATCCCGCTTGAAATCAATCCAGGTGGATGGAGCCTGATTAGACTTCAACAACTTTTGCCACCACCTGTCAGCAAAATCAGTGAAATGGTAAGCAACTTTGCGGACCTGCCAACTCTCATCAGTTGGGGACCGCTTCAAATCAAAATATTCCTCCCACTTATGCAACCACTGATCTACTATATCAATAGTATGCTGGGTAGTGCTTCCTGCGAAACGGGTAGGCTTAATATCTTTGTCTTCTGGGTAGGGTGGAGGTAACACAGGACGAATAGCAGAAGGCGGAAATGGATCAGGATAAGGCGGAGCATGCGGTGAGGAGGACACATAACCACTAGCTACCATCATCGCTCGCATCTCTGCGACGGTCTTCTCCACACTATCCATGCGAGCTTGCACAGAAGGGGAAGCACTAGCAGGCGAACTAGCAGCCACTATAGGCGGATTACGGTCAGGACTAAGCACAAGGCTGGGTGGTGGTGATTGGAGGGCAACAAGAGGGTTAAGCGGAATATCAACTCTATCATCTTCCATTATGAATAAAAAGAGACAGCAAAAAATCACAACTCAAAATTGCACTTATTGTAAAAAAACTGAGAAAAGGCAAATCTGACCAAAGCTCTCAAACAACAAGACAGTAGTAGACAAAAAGAAAAAGAAAGGAATGAGCTCTCCTTGAAATCCAAGTTTGCCGTTTTGCCGAACTCTTTTTTTTTTTTTTTTTTGAAAAAATCAGCAAATTTACCCCGGACTGAATCGTTCGTTTTGCGCAAACGATGAAAGCTTTTCTCGTGTTTTGTGTCCAATTTGTAATTCGAATCTAACAATCAGCAATCGGAGATGATTCGCCACTGGAAGGGGAGTCTAGGACCCATTGAATCGCTGAAATCTAACAAAGATCACGTTTCCTCCTTCCACCAGTGCTAAAGAGCAGCTTGGGTGATCAGTCCACTTGGCATGCATGACACCTGTGACCTGTGAATACTGAGTGACTCATAGGGTACCACCCCCGTGCCCCGCCAAAGACTTGTGACCCGCTTGGTTACCCCGACTACTTGCCGGCTAGCATCTCGTCACTAACGGCTAGGGTCTTGACGGTCAAGACACACCACATCTCTGACAGCTTGTCAGGCAGCCACACTGGATCACTACTTCTGACGCATCGGTCCCTACTTGGGACAGATGTCCTCGTCGGTCATCGACCCTTGCCAATACTGGGCCTCAGGCCCTTTGGTAACCGGCCGTGCCGAGATCATGATAGAGTCGTAACTGGACTCTAACAAGTTCCTACAAGACTTCATGCAAGAACATGCAAGCATAAAATCACTTTGAAGCTTGATGAATAAAGGTGAAAAGATCTTGAGCAATCGGCTGTTTGGAGACATCTAATCTAGATCTGTATGTGGCTGTGGCAGCAACCTAAAAGATTCAACAAGATCATCAAAATGCATTAAAAACACTTTAGAAAGTGTATGGATAGATGTGCAATGATCTACACAATTTGGGTCACCAAATGATTAATTATGATCCTAGAAAATGATAGATTGGATCTATAATTCAGGACAGCAAGAAGAACACTCTAAAGTATGGAAAGAATTAAATGCAATGAACATAAATGGAAGAGACAAAACCATCGAGACATCAAGAACAAGAATGTAGGGAAGGGGGGGGGGCTCTCCACCCTCTCCCATGGATTTCTCCACCACAAATGATCTCTCTTGGATACTCGATGGAGGAGTGGAGAGCCCCTTTTATAATTTTTGAGAATCAAGGTTACATTGCATGGTAGTAGGTTGATGAGCCAAGTGGAGTTCCTCTAGGTGTTTGCATGCATTCTCTCCATGCAGGAGTCCCAAGGACCCACGAATCTCACCTAGAGAGAGAAGATAATCTCTAGAAAAGGATTTGTCTCGGAACTGAGTCAAAAGCTTTGCGGAAGTCCACAAAGCAGCAATAAACTCTCTGTCTCTGATGTCATGCCTCCTCAATGATGCATCTCAAAATGAAAATCTGATCTGAGGTAGAGTATCCTGGTCTGAACCCAGCCTGACCCATAGCATGTAAATCCTCAGTCTCAGCAAAAGATCCGGTAATCGTCTGTAAAATGGAACCATACATCTTAGACAAAGTGTGACCAATCATAATAGTGCGGTAGTTTTCTGCATTCATGGGATCACCTGCCTTGAGGATGGGATGAAGGATATTAGTACACCATGCGGTAGGAAAACCAAAGGTCACAGCGGCCTTAGATCTATCTTGGTAAAGTACCCAGCACCACCAAGATAATCTATTAGGTCATCCATCTGCGGCAGTGGATCTATTCTTAACGGTTACCTTGTTCAATTTCTTTACTTTTAATGCAGGTCATTAGGTCCAAAGACTAAAGAACTAAGGAAAAAATACATCCATCTCATTACTTCGAGATAGATTACCTGAGGTAGAAGCTGGTTATTTGACGCAATCTCGTGCAAGGTGACCCTCGCCATTGCACTTGAAGCATAGCTTCTTTTTACGAGCTTCAGCTTTATCAATGCCACCTTGAAAAGTTTTTCTTGGTTTTCTTAGGATTGTTGGAATTGGGATGTGTTTCACTAACAGCTTCCCTATCCTTCCTCTTAAATTGAAAACCTTTTTTTCTGCTCATTAGGCTGTTGACCCCTAGGTGGCTTAGGTGTGTCATCAAAGTATTTTGCAACCCTAAGAGCATCTTCTAGGGTTTTTGGATGGTTCCTACGAACATCCACTTGATAATCTTTTGGTAACCCATCAATGAACATTAACATTTGTACCTTAGGCGGAATGTCACTATAAAGTGGATTCAGGTACTCATGAAAATCTTGAATAAATTGTTCCAAACCTTTATTCATGGTTAGATGACTCAACTTTTGGAAGTTTTCATAGTCATCTAAAAGTGGTAGGAAGTATTCCCTAAAAACTATGCAAAAATCTTCCCATGTACAAGGTTGATTGTCTTTTGCAACTAGGTCATCCCACCATACTAAAGCTCTTCTCTCAAGGAACATAGTAAGAGTGGATAACTTTTTACATTCAGGGTGATTCATGGCAAAGTATTTGTTCCAAACATTTAGCCAAGAATTTACCACTTGTAAGTTCCTATCTTTCTTCTCCCCCTTAAACACTTTTACGGGAGGTGGAACTACATGCTTCTTCTAATTGGCTAACCTAGACTCTAAGTCTTGGTTTCTTTGATTAGTTTCAAGAAGTTGCTTATTAGTGGCTTGAATTTGTTGGTATAAAAGTTCAAGAGCTTGTGTCACATTGGATGGGTTTGATAGATCAAATGTTGGGTTTTCATTGGTTTGATCCATTGGGGTTGCTTGTGTGTTTTCCTTTTGTGCAAATACAACAACAAGTGCTCAAATTAGATTGATAGAAATGCTTCAATTCTGACATCCAATGCAAATAAAAAGCATTTACTTCTATTCATTCAATCTTATTGTTTGTAAGCTCAATCCAAGCTTAAGAGGAAAACAACAACAAACTACATTTGTCTTAATCAAAAGCAAAAATGAAAACCAAATCTTTTTGTAAACTTCAATTAACTAATCCAAGCTAATGTTACATAAAGTTCCCATTCCAATTTCAATCTCATTTGTCATTTCAAAAGCAACCAAAGTTTTCACATTTCTCACTATTCTAGATCTCCAAATTCATGAAACTAGTGTCTAGAAATGGATAACTAATGAAGCTTTATGAAAACTTCAATTTTTAGATCTGATTTTCAGATTTACAGATTTGAAAAACAAATCTTCATAATGACAAAAAACAAAACTTCAAAACTTGTTTTATGCACAAAGTTACACTACCATTCCCTTCCTACATTGCCATTTTCATGAAACTAGGAGATAGAAAGGTGTAACTAATGAAGTTTGGATGAAAACTTCACTTTTCAGATTTGATTTTCAGATTTACAGTTTTGAAAAACAGAACTTCAAAATGAAAATCAAAACCTCAAACACTTCATTTATGCAAAAAAACACTAGTTTTAATCAAAGCACATAGCTAAAATCAATCTTTTTGCAAAAAAAAGTTTGTGTATGTAGAGGAAGACTTCCTCTAACCATCCCACATAACTTTTTTCAGAACTTTTAAAAACCCAAAGCCCATTTTAAAACTTCTCTAACATGATAAAAAATCAGCCCCTAAACAATTCTATAAGCATCACTACTCTCTTCCAAAGAGAACTAGATTCATTGGCACACTCAGCTCAATACTACCACCATTCTGTGTGACAACTTTGCTATATTTCACTGTCACTGAATCCCAAATTTCATGGCGAATCCAAGCACATAGAAATCCAGTATCATTTCATTCGGGAGAAAGTTTTCTTAGGGCAAGTGATCCTTCAATATTGCTCCACAACAGAAATGGTCGCAGACGTCTTCACCAAAGCGCTTCCCAGGATCAAGCACCAAAAGTTCTTCAGCATGCTGAACCTAACGAAGATACCAAGGCACCAACTGTGACCTTAAGGGGGACTGTTACCAAATCTCAAAGAGAAAGTGAATTAGACCTTAGTGAGTCCAGAAGTAATGTTTGGATCTGAGAAAGTTCATTTTTAGCTCAAGCTTGAGTGCCCTGCAAGACAATTTTTTCAAGCATTATTGACATTGGTGAGGATAGTGAAATAGATAGTGATCAAGACCTTTGTGGATCCTGATATAACTTTGTGTAAGTCACTATAAAGTTGCAAACACCTTGGTTTTCACCTCTATTCACAACTCTACCACAATATTTTCTCCATGGAAGCTAGTGGAAGGAAGATTGTTTAAGTTGGAAGCTAATGCTGCTTTTGAGAGTGTGAACTTGGAAAAGGAGGAGATCATTCAAGTGGAGACCTTGTCAAAGTGCGATCTTGCTAGCATTGAGGAGGAGCATCAAAGAGAGGAAGATCTTGAGGATCAGCCTCAAAACCCGAGAGCTCCAAGGAGATCCTCAATGACAAAGGCCAAGTGATCAAATTGCATGCAAATTTTCCATTCAAGTGTGTATCTTGCAAGGGTGGAGAGCATCGGAGATGCTAAGTTTTTTTTGAGAATGCCACAAACGCTTCTACTCTTGCTACCGTTATCCAGAAAGCTCCCATTGAGTTGAGAGGTGTGAGCAAGGTAGAGAAAAAATGGACTGTGGCATGCCACATTATACCTACAGTTATTTGTTGGGCCATGGAATGTGTAGTTCTTTGGTACATGCATTATTGTGAGTGAGTATAGTGAACATGCCAGCTTTACATTGCATATTGGTATTGTCATGCATAGGTATGTTACACTCAAAAGTTACACATGCATAGTTGTGAATGAATACTTAGACCTTAATTAAGACAAACCTATCATCTAATGAAGGAAATTCTCAAACTCTTAAACCTTTGATATTGACTTTCTTACAAGCTTCATTGCCAATCTCATCTCAGTCTTGCCTTTGTAGCGCAAGAAAAAAAAAGTGATATTAACTACATATTTTGAATTATGAAATTCAAAAAAAAGAAAAGTAGCAAGACATTCTTGTAAAGAATCAAATTAGCAATAACATCCATAAGCAATTACAACCTACAACTAGAAAAGCCAATAATCTTCCCCAAAAAAAAAATTTAGTTGGTGATCTTAATAGAACTTGAAGAAGGTTAGAAAGGTTACGATCCTTTGTCTAGCTCTGATACCACTTTTACAGGTAGAGGTGAGGAAGTCCTCCAAATGCAAGGTAGAGCCTTCAAATGTCCTCCAAGCAACCTGCAAGCTTGAAGATGCTTCCCAACTCCAAGCTAGGATGCCTCCACCTGCAAGTAAGGATCTGCAAGCCTCCAAGGATCTCTCCTCCACCTGTGTCTCTACTCTTTAAACACAAAGATAGATAACAAGCTGGCCTCAAGTATTCACCACCCAACCATAGCTAGATCCAAGCTCCAAGCAAGACCTATCTAGCACCCCCTTGCTAACCATAAACAAATCACAAGCATACCACAACAGACTATTGCATACTCAAGATCCAAACCCTACTTATGTCCCATGCCATAAGCAAGGTCCAAACCCTAAGCATACTACAACACTCCCTAGCATACTCAAGATCCAAACCCTACTTATGTCCCATACGATAAGCAAGATCCAAACCCTAAGCATACTACACACAAGAAAACACTTTACACCCTAGTAGCCACACTAGAGCATAAGCAAAGCAAACAAGAGAGATCTCTCCCCCTCCCAATGGGCGCCCTACTACCCCCATGATCCCCTCCAGTGCACTATGGAGTTCCATGCCCATCCAATGAGAGAGAGAGAAGCCTAGGGGAGTTAAAGAATCTCCAAGAGCCTCCATAGGCTTATGGAAGGTTAAGAGACTCCTTCCATAATCTATGACTCTTTGAATGCCTTTCTTGTGGGAGTTGGGAACTCAATGGACACTTTAGAAGGGCGCCTTCCTACTAGGTCCCATTGCCCAAGTTGTGCATGTATACTTTGGTCCTAGACCATTAAAGTGATATGGTTCAAGGTTGAGGCCCAAGGTTTAGGCAATAAAGCAGGAGATTGTTGGGGGTATTCCCAACAAAGTGTAAATAAATAAAATCCTCCAATAAAATGTGTTGCGAGGGCATGGCATCCTGTGTGTATAAGCCCATGGCCCAATGAGCACGCAATTGAAGTTGTAAATATAATAAACTTGACTTGGGCCTTGTAATTTAAATAAAACTAGAGGCCCAATGTCATTTTTAAACTTAGAGATCACTTTTTAGAGTTGGGTCCAAATTGGGACTCACATGAATCTTGTGATTTATAATGTACTTTTTGTGGACCCTTGGATCAAGTTGGGTCCAAGATGAATGGTTAGGATCATTGTGAATATTAGCCAATAAGATTGAGGGGCAAGGGCCTTCCCCATTTTATAAAAAGGCACCATTTGTACACTATTTCCATGCTTAATGAGAAGGAGGAAACTCTACCATTTTTGGAAGAGAAGCATCCTCATTTGCTATTCACTACTTGCTATTGCTCTTGGTTGTGTTTTCTCTTGCTTTCTATTTCCATGTTTATTGTTTGCCAATAGTGAATGTTTTTCCATTAGCAAGCATAAGGAGCATTTGAGCTAACCTCCACCCTCATTCTCTTTCTCTCTCTTTCTCTTCTCTTCTCAATCTCTTCTTCTCCATTCCTTCCCTTCAACCAAACTATGATGAATGTTAGTGTAAAGGAGTAGAGTTAAAGAGGAGTAGTATAGTGGTGAGTAGAGTTAAGGGAAAAAGTAGGAAATTAACTAAAAGTAGCATCTATGCATAGTTAGGCACCTATCCAGTGATCTAACCTTTGTTGACAGGCGGAAGGGCTATACGACGAGAGATCTTCGACCCCACAGTGGCGCCGTTGCTAGGGATAGGTTTCCACTAACTAGTTTAGTTGCATTTTAGCTATTTTCTTGTTTTTTAGAGTAGTTTTCTGGGGGGTTTGGGGTGGCATTGGCAGCGAGGGTAGGGGAGCGGGAGGATCTGCGAGGAGCCATGAAGCAAAGTCGGGGTCAGGTGGTGGACAAATGGCAGGCGGCAGGCGGACCTGGGCGGACAAGGTAGAGCGGATAGGGTAGGGCGGACCTGGGGCGGTGGACAGCAAGGACAGGGCAGTCAGGGTCGTAGAGCACCAGGAGCACCATCGCGAGCAGGAGCACCATCGAGAGAGAGAGAGAGAGAGAGAGAGAGAGAGAGAGAGAGAGCGAGAGAGAGAGAGAGAGAGAGAGAGAGAGAGAGAGAGAGAGAGAGAGAGAGAGAGAAAGAAAATGTATTAATGTCTATTGAGTGCCCAAGGGCACATAAGACAGAATGAATAAGTACATGTCTCGTAGGATTACTGTCCATGTCATCGGACAACATAATAAAAAATGCTAGTCTAAATGGAAAAGACAATATAGAACTCTCTCGAGCTAGGAAAAGACATAGCCAATATAGAATCATAAAATGCATAAAAGAGCTGATACACAAGAGCTTAACCTCCAGCTCTGAAGAGGGTACAGGTGCAAGAGCTTAACCGCCTGCTCTGCTGAGGAAAGTAAAAGAATAAATATCAATCTCGAAAAAAGCCTCTGATACCCATAGCATTTGTGGGCTGTGATCGAGGAGCTCTGTAGCTCTAGAGGCGCACGTAGATCTGGCAAGAGGTGGTGGCTGAGCACGCTGGGCCTTCGCCCTCACCGGTATGACTGCCTCATCATCTGATAGGTCATCGCGCTCTCGCTTCTGAAAGAATCTAGTAATGAGATGCTGGCTAGAATCAGTAATACTCTCCGATGGTAGCAAAGAGGCTCTCAACATAAGCATCTCTCGTAGTAAAAGGCCGACACATCTGGGATCCTGATACTCCAAGAATGTACTGAGGGTAATAGGGGTGTCACGATATAAACAGAGAGAGAGAGAGAGAGAGAGAGAGAGAGAGAGAGAGAGAGAGAGAGAGAGAGAGAGAGAGAGAGAGAGAGAGAGAGAGAGAGAGAGAGAGAATAGAATAGAATAGAATAGAATATATTAATGTCTTTCGGGTGCCCTTGGGCACATAAGACAAAGAAAAAGTACATCAGAAAGGAGCGTTGTCCATGTTGGACTTATTTCTATCCGCTAAAGCTAAAAACAAAATAAACTGGAAATAAAAACCAAAGCTTAACCTCCAGCTATGGTGAGGGTACAAAAGCAGTAGCTTAACCACCAGCTATGCGGAGGAGTACAACTCACTAGCTGAAAGAGAAAAACTGTGTGATCTGGTGTGAGGCACACGGTGGCCTCTGATGATGAACTCTGGACGGTCGAGGAAGACGCTGGAGCTTTTGTCGGCGAGCTGGAATGTCAATCTCACTATCAGAAGTATCCTCCCTAACTCTTTTCTGAAAGAAAAGTGTAGTATGTGGTTGGCTGTGGTCAACATCCTGATCATTCGGCATAAGTGAAGATCTCAGGGAGAACAACTCTGGCAAAAGTAACCCAACACATCTCGCATCGGGATAGGCAAAGAAGGAACCAAGCGTGAGTGGAGTGTCCCGATAAAGACAATGGTATCTGCCTCTGATCTCATAGTAAGCTGGACATAAGAAAATAAAGTGAAACTCATCCTCAACCTCCTGTAATGTACAGCACCGACAGATCCGTAATGGTCGTGGCATGTCTGCTTATCTGCCAGTCTCAATAGCGAGCTGATGAGAAGAGACCCGAAGCTGACCGATGCGATAGCGCAGGCCAAAAGACAACGACTGAGAGAGATAACTCGGTCTAATGGGAAGCCCTGAAGCATCTAAGTGAAGAAAGTGAATGCGGTAGAACTGAAGCCATGAAGGATCAAGGTGAGACCAAACAGTGTGTACGTATGCTCTGTAGATCCGTCTACGAATGTACGCATGAGTCCCATTGGGGAGGTCAGACATAGATAATCCCTAGCTATGTAGAAAGTCCAAAGCATACTGAAACCATGAAGACTTAGCCCCTGCCCAGCCAAAGTGCGAGAGGATGTAAAAGCCGCTACCACGTATCTGGAGGGAGAAAAGAAAAGAAAGAAAGCTTTATTAGTGTCTTTTCCATGCCAAAAGGCATGTAAGACTAATGAAGTACATGTCATGTATGTGGTAACCATGGGAGCGTATAAAAGTCTCCAAACTGTAATAAAGAAAACATCTAGTGCAACCTAAAATAGACACGTATGCGAGAATGTGCATAATAATAATCATATGTGTTTTGGGTACGATGTCAAGGCTGTGCTGCATCTGCTGTGCTGCTGCTGTAAAAAGATGTAATGCGAGCCACATAATGGGAAAGCACTGGAGCCTGCCGGCGGCGTCTGTGAGTACGAGCACGTGTATGTGTAGTAGTAGTAGTAGTACGCCCCTGCGTAGAATGTCTAGTAATCCTGGTGGTATCCTGATGGTGGGAGGTACACTGTCTCTGATCTCTATGAGCATGAGAGCGGCCAACATCCTCGTCGTCATCCTCATCATAATCCTCATCCTCAGGTACTAAATCATGCGATCTCCGTCTAGTAAAGAACGAAGTAATCAATGGTTGTGAGGTAAAATGCTGGGGTGTCTCGTATAAATCTTTCCGTAGTCTGGGCATCTCGTGTACCATTAGAGCGACACACCGTGGGTCTTCATAAGCTATGAGAGATCGTAGAGTGGTAGGCATCTCTCGGAACAAGCAGTGATATCGTCCTCTAATCTCATAATATACAGGACTTAAATATAAAGTGCTCCTCAGACTCCACCTCACCTAGAGAGCAAAACTGGCAAATCCGCTCCTCTCTGGGAATACCGTGGACCCTCCCATTCTCAATAGCTAGATGATGAGAGGACACCCTGAGCTGCCCCAATGTGAATCTGAGGCAATGTGACAATCCCGAGTCCAAGTAGCGCGGCATGACCGGGGTCCCTGATGCCTCTAGCTCCAAGAAATGAGTCCGGTAGAAAGCTGGCTTAACCCCTAACTGGTTACGCCAAGTCCGCTCTAGATATGTGCGATAAAGGAAGCGTCTGATATACTGATGCGTGCCGGAGGGGAGCTCTGTGATGGAGATGCCAAATGATACAAGTAGGAGGTGAGAGGCCTGAGAGAATCATGATAGCTTGTAGCCCTGATCATGAAGACGCTGTGAGGAGGATAGTGCAACCTGTATGTATCGACCGTCTATCTCTGGTAACGCCTATATCCTCTGTATATACGTGATAAGGTGAAGAACTGCCTCGATCTGTATAGGTGGAACTGCAAACTCGGCCAGGAGAATCTCATGGGGAACAGAAGGGTTCGCTCGAATCAACCGAGCTAGCATGGTGGTCTATAATCGTGAGAGACTGGCCCAGTGTGAAGAAGGGAGACCTACACACCATGTCTCTGCCGCATATAAAGCCGTGGGGATAACAATGGTATCGAAGAGGTGACACTTACTGCGAGCATCTTGGATGGACTTACGGAAACAAAATCGCTCTAGCTGAACAAGGGAGGCATGTCCTTTCCCTAGTCGAGTGGTAGCGGCCCGTCTCATGCTAAAAGTAGGACCTGAGAAAAGGACCCCCGGGTATATGTAGGAAGGGACCACCTCTAGAATCTGTCCGCCCAAAGTAAGCTCCCGTCGCTGCATGAATGCCCTCAAAGTGTTGAAGACCATAACCTTGGTCTTCCCAATGTTCACCCCTAGGCCCCATCTGGTGCAAATCTCATGCAAGCAATCCAACTGTCGCTGTAGGCCCTCTCTGGTCGGTGAGACCAACACCACATCATCAGCATAAAGGAGGATAGCAATCAAGATGTCACCAAGCCTGCAGCCAGTACCACCACCCTGTGTAATGACTCTCTCCAACTCATCAATATACAAGCCAAAGAGGACTGGTGAGAGGGAACAACTCTGCTTCACCCCAATAGTGCTCCAGATGTGCTCAGATATGCCACTGCTATGCCGGAAGTAACCAAGGACACACTCATAAGTGCCATCACAGCAAGAACAATGTCGGTGGAGAAGCCGAGGTCTCGGAGTCTCTGGATGAGCAATGAACGAGGAACAGAATCAAAGGCTTTCCTGAAGTCCACAAAACAACAGTAAACCCTCTCTCTCTTGTGCTTAGCCTCCTCAATCAAGGCTCGCAATGTGAAGATGTGATCTGCCGTAGAATAATGTGCTCTGAAACCAGCCTGACCCATGGCATGTAGTCTCCTAGTCTCCGCCCCTGAGCTCACAACAGACTGCAGTATAGTACCATATAATTTAGCCAGGACATGTCCAATCATGATGGTGCGGTAGTTACTCGGAATCATGGGGTCACCATTCTTATGGATGGGGTGGATAATGTTAGTGCACCAGGGAGACGGAAAGCCAGAGACAACTGCAGAGTTAAGAAGGGTGGCTATAATGGGGGCGAGTAAGTCAGAGGCATGGGAAAGGAGCTCAGATTCAAGGTCTTTGATATCTCTGGCTTTGTGGGACTTCAGCTTCTTAATGGCTGCAAGTACCATGTCAGATGTGAAGAAGGAGAACGCAGGTGGCCGTGGAGATATGGCGATAGGTGAGTTGGTAGGAACCGTGTACAGGCTAGTAGCATAATCAGTCCATATGCGGAGGTCTTCCAAGAGAGGTGGTGGAGAGAGAGGAATGAACTCGCGCCAGAAAGCACCCGAAGAAGAGCTGAAAAGAAGGTCAATGAGACGTTTCCCTTCAGAATCATCATGGGAGCGTTTCTTACGGTGGAGAGCACGACGGTAGGAGCGTCGGGAAGATCGAAGCATATGTGGGGCATGGATGCGTGAGTGGGTTACTGACTGATGGAGAGAGTGACACTCAGTATAGTACCAAGGAGGGTGTAGTGTTCGAGGTGTGCGTCGGGTCTTTCTGGGGTGGGGTTTTGTGGGGAGGGTTAATGATGCGGCCGTGTGGAGAGAGGTGGTGAGGAAATCAGCCTGGGTGTTGGACTATCATGAGGAAAGGAGTGTAAAAGTGAAGCTAAGGACTGTCTGTATAGCGGCATGTAAGTGGGATCAAATGTGTACGTGGATGCTCGGGTAAGCGTGGGTAGTGTAGATGGATGAGTGGGTGGGAGGTGGCCGATATCGAAGGAGAGAAATGAATGATCAGAAAGGGTGGTGGGGAAGATGTGGAAGTCAGAAACTGTGGGTACAAAGGATGGTGACCCCATGAGATAGTCAACGACACTATGTCCTCCACTGTGAGGGTGGCATGTGTAACTGTCTGAATGTGGCCAGCAGGGTAAGCCATTATAAATGGCTAGCTCATGTGCCTCTCCAAACTGCAATAAGTGATCACCATATGAAGTAGTAGGTCCAAAACTATCCGCGGAGGTCCTGGTGACTCCAAGCATATCACTGTCCAAGGCACGAACACGTAGCTGATCAGTGGTGTCGAAGAACTCTATCTGAGTGAAGATGTCCGGGCATTAAAATCCCATGTGAGGAGAATATGCCCCCACTCTGAAAATCTGATAATATCTGGTGAGAGGTCCTGATATGGAGATCCCATACCCTCAGCAAAAGTCGAGGACTCTGGTGGAAAGTAACATGCTGCAATAAAGCCAATATCCTGACCCACGATGCGAGTCCAGGTGTAGTGGGCCTGCTCGTCATGTCAGATGAAGTCAATGCCTCCCTGTACAAGCATGCGACCACCTGAACCACGTCCACTAGCAGATCTAGTCTCTCGTCGGAATACTGAATCCCATCTATATCCAGGAAAAGAAGGAAGTCCTCGCTCAGGGCTCTCGTGTGTCTCCATGAAGAATAATATATCCCTGCCTGTAATGAAATCAACAAGGTCCCCTGCTGTAGAACATGAGTGTATGCCAGCACAGATCCACACTCCAATCCGAAGGTGGTGTGGATGGGGCCCCGGGGTGCTCCCACCCCCGGGCACCCCAAATCCCTAGTGCTGGGATCTGCTAGGTGCACTATCAAGAAAGCGCACTCGTCCATCTCGGTAAATGACTCGTCTGCCAGACTCACGGGTTGCCTGAAAGGGCTTACGCGAGATTATAGCATATCTACTTCAGATTGTATATTTCTATTTATTAGTGTTTTCTTTTATGGAGATGTTTCTTTCACACACTCCTAGAGTATCATGCACACTTGATATGTACATTTATTCTGTCTTTTGTACCCTTGAGTACCTATAAGACATTAATAAATCTCTCTCTCTCTCTCTCTCTCTCTCTCTCTCTCTCTCTCTCTCTCTCTCTCTCTCTCTCTCTCTCTCTCTCTCTCTCTCTCTCTCTCTCTCTCGTGGAGATGGCTCCACGCGGATCTGCTGTCCTCTGTGTCGTCTGTGGGCCTCTGTTTGCGTTTGGAAAAGAAAACTGTGATACTGGTTTGGGGATCCAAATTGATCTTGGCACTGACTAAGTCTCGTCTCAAAAGCATCATCTCACGTATCATCAAGGCTACACAGCGAGAATCCTCATATGTGATCAAAGGCTGGAGTGATCTGGAGGAGTTTCAATATAAAAACAATGTTATCGCCCTCTAATCTCGTAATAAACTGGGCATCTGAAAATTATATGATCCTTGTCCTCAATCTCTCCAAGTGCATAGATCTAACATACTCTGGCCTCCCTGTGTGTGCCATGAAAATGACATGTCTCAATGTGGATAAGATTAGAATTTGAATTGTCCCAATATAAATCTCAAACCATGTGACAAACCCCCGTCCAGATATCTAGGAAGGATAGGACAACTTGTATAGTCGGTCTCCATAAAGATGGATCTATAGTGAAAGGGCTTGAGAGAGAGAGAGAGAGAGAGAGAGAGAGAGAGAGAGAGAGAGAGAGAGAGAGAGAGAAAGATCTTTATTAATGTCCATGAAATACCCGAAGGTATATAGGACTGAAAAAAGGTACATGTCAAGTATGCACGGTGGGAGCATGAAAGCTCTACCACCTAAAAGAACAAAGAAACAAGACTACAGGTAAACATGAAATAATGATGATAGACAAGGAGAGCCTATCATCATATAAATGTCTCTCCGCCTGTGAAATAGTGATGTAAAGTATGTTTAGACACTGTCTTTGAACAAACTGTCTCTCTGTCTCCGAGTGGATGGTCGGTGGCGTCTCTGCTGTCGTGAAGCTGTAGACTGTGGCCTGTGGTCTGGCTGTCCCTCTAGTCGCCGACACTGTCTCTGCCGTCTATGCATGGAGGCGTCCGGGATCTTAGCCTCCCCATCAGAATCAGTGTTCTCCTGCCTCTGCCTCTGACGTGATAAACACTCCTATATGCTCAGCTGTATCAAGGGGGAGGTGTCAGCGTGTAGTCTCGCCATACGCAGGTCCGCCATCTCTCGGATCATCAGCGCAACACATCTAGGGTCCTCATACGATATCAAGGTAGAGAGTGTGAGTGGATGATCCTGAAACAAGCATTAGTATCTCCCTCGGATCTCATAGTAGGCCGGGCATCTGATACCATCCTCTACGTCGTGTGTATCACACATACTACAAATCCGAGCATCTCTCGGGATGCCACTGTATCTGCCAGTCTCAATGGCTAGCTGGTGAGAGGAAACCCGAAACTGACCCATCACTATCCGCAGTCTGTGTGAGATACTATCCACTAGATATCCGGGAATAGTAGGATACCTAGCATGATCCCGAGATAGAAAATGTGTTTGATAAAACTCCGTCTTCACCCCAGATGGAACCTGCCAAGTGCTTTGAAGATATGCTCTATACAGGTGTCCTCGAATATATTGATGCGTACCCGCCGGTAGACCCGTAATGTGAATACTCCATGTGGAGAGGAGACGACAGGACCACGAAAAGGAGTGTCCCACAGAATGTAGGTGCTGGGATGATGCCAAAGCCGCTGCAGCATAGTGTGTGTATGAATGTGACAATATGGAACAATGCCTCTAGCTGAATAGGGGGGACGACAAACTTTGCCAATTTAATATGATGTGGTGTAGAGGACTTAGCCTGTATCATCCGAGATAGCATATGAATCTGAAGTCGTGAAATGCGTGCCCACTCGGTAGCCGTCAGGCCAGCACTCCATGTCTTTGATGTGTATAGAGCTGAGGGAACTATCATAGTGTCAAAGAGTCGGCACTTACTAGTCGCATCTCTTATGTGTGAGCTGAAACATAGTCTCTCCAAATCTACCAATGATGCATAGCCCTTCCGTAACCGAGAAAATGCCGCTTGTCGCATGCTGAAAGTGGGACCAGAGAATACCACGCCCAGATATGTGTAAGAGTCAACTACCTCAATGTGGATGTTCCTCCCATAGAAGCTCCTGTCGCATCATGAAGGATCTGGAGGTGTTAAACATAACGGTTTTGGCCACATTCACTGACAATCCCCACTGAATACAAAAGGAGTGAAGTGCATCCAGATGCCATTGCAGGCCTTCCTTCGTCTTCGAAAGCAAAACCACATCATCAGCATATAATAAGATAGCGATAATGAGGTCACCCAATGTGCAACCCTCACCTCTCTTTGCCCGTATAACCTGCTCAAGCTCATCTATATATAAACCAAAGAGTGTAGGTGAGAGAGGACATCCCTGCTTAACCCCAATGGTGCTCTCTATCTCTGGTGATACAACTCCTGATACTCGAATCCGGCCAATAACTCGTTTGTACAATGCTACAATTGCCTGCATGATATCCTCCTGGAAGCCAGGATCCCGAAGCTTCTGTATCAGTAAATGTCTAGGCATGGAGTCAAAGGCTTTGCGAAAATCCATAAAGCAGCAGTAAACACGCTCTCTCTTGGCCTTAGCCTCCTCAATGATGGCTCTCAGGGTGAAAATATGATCGGATGTAGTATATCCTGGTCTGAAACCAGCTCGACCAATGGCATGTAGTGCTCTAGTATCCATCTCTGTACTGATCTCTGATTGAAGAATAGAACCATAAACCTTGGCAAAGAGGTGGCTGATCATGATGGAACGATAGTTGTCGGCTTTCATGGGATCAACGCCTTTATGGATAGAATAAATAAGGTTTGTGGACCAAGGGGAGGGGAAACCAGATGTAATAGCGCGGTTAAGGGTGAGAGGGTGTCAGCGGCCTGCTTCAAAAGTTCAGCCTCTAGCTCATCAATGTCTTTGGCCTTATGTAGGTTTAACCGGTCGATGGCCTCTTCTACTATGTCCGGGGAGAATATATTAGAAGTACATGTGTATGGGTGTGTGGGAAGTGGAGTATCAGGTACAGTGTACAACTATGTGGCATAGGTCACCCATGTGCTAAGATCTGTGATCCGGGGTGGAGGTGCTCGTGAAAGGAATTTTGCCAAAAAGAGCGTGACGAGGAGCTAAAGAGAAGGTCCATCATCTTCTTCCCCTGGCAAATTTCGTATGCAATTTTTTTTCTGCGGGTGGTTCTACGAAATACACGAGATAAGTCCTTTGCAAGATGAGGGAGGTGGCAGCGTGCATAAATCAAGTTCAGGATGAAGTTGGTTACATTCGTGGTCATACCAGGGGTTATGCGGTATACTATTGCGTAAGGGCTTGGGCCGTGGGGATGGAAAAGCAAGGGATGCAGCGGTATGCATGGTCCGGACAAGAAAAAGAGACTGGTCCGCCAAAGTACCTGCATAGGGAAAATGAGCCAGGAGATCAGATAAGGTTTCCCTGTACATAGGGGTTTTTTGAGGGTTATAGCGGTAAATGGTCTTTTCACTAGGGGTGAATGTACTAGCATAGGGGGTGTGAAGAAGACCAATAGAGAGAGAGAGGTATGAGTGGTCAGACAGGGTGGTACGGTGAACCAAGAAAGATGAAATGTAGGGGAGGAGAGACGACAATCCCATGAAATAGTCAACAACACTACTCCCTCCGCTGTGTGGAAAATAGGTAAAGTCACCTGAATCAGGCCACTGTAGTGAGCCATTATAAATGGCCAATCCGTGAGCCTTGCCCTCCATATGCGGTAATTGGACCCTTACTGCAAACTTCCAGGTGCCGGTTAACCACAAGAGACCGAACGATTCACGTTCCACCCCGCCGTAGGACCTAATTCGGGTCCACCCACCGTGCCCTGGCTTGTGACCGTATCAACTGGATCCGACCTCCCTCCCAGACGGCGTGCCATACCACCGCCTAGGCTCTCGGCCATCTCCTGCCTCACGCTAGCAAACATCCTGGCCGTGCACACGCTCTCCATCCACCTCCTCCTAGGTAGATAGAATGGATGGCAAATGAGTCCTCCTCCCCTTGTATACCTCCAAGGAGAGAGACTCCAAGCCATGTGCACACCTAGATCATGACACGTGGCAACCATGCAGGTTCACGAGTCATCGGTCAAGTCTACAGGCCCAGTCATCGTCCAGTCTCAAGTTTGGGTTTGGGACCCAAGGGAGTTGGGTCCCTAACATTCCCTCTTCCTTAAAAAATTCCTTATCTAGGGAAGGAATCCAGGGAATCACAGTTTAAGGTCATGTTCCTTCTCCCAAGTATCATCGTCCTCGGAACTTCCTTTCCAAGGAACCAAGTACTTAGTTACCTGCCGGTTCCTGAGCCCACGTTGACGTACATCAACAATGGCCTGTGGTTCAGTAGGTACAAAGGATGATAGGTCCTCCAGCTGAACTAAGTCCTCTTGAGGCATTAAGCCATCCTTTCCACCAAGTCGTTCCTTTAAACGACTAATGTGAAAAACTGGATGTACCTTAACACCCAGTTGGTATGCATTCCTATGGAGTTTCTTTACTATACGGAATGGTCCTGCGTAACGAGGTGATAACTTAGGACAATTTCCAGTCCTTAATACCCTAGAATCTTTTGGGATTCTAAGATATACCCAAGCCCCCTCCTCATAGACCCTAGGTTATCGCTTTTGCTTAGCGTAAAACTGGGCTCTATCCTGAGCCGTTTTTACGTTTTCGTGAGCAACAAGCAACATTTCTTGCATATCATGCAGGAAATCTACTGCTGCCTTAACCTTGAGGCCTTTGAGGCCCACTGAAATGGGAGCTTGGAAACCATACATCAGAGAAAATGGACTAAACCTCGTCGTTGAGTGTTTTGCGCTGTTCCTTTTTACTAAGTTAAGTGTCCTTTGAGCGCCAGGGTGCCCTGCACACGGGCTGTCATGACATTCATGCAGGATTTGGGCCCTTATATCATCATTTTTTGGCACACAAATTTTTCCATTCCGGAAAAGCAATCCATTCCTAATGGAATAGTCTCTCTGTATCTTGTCTTGAGGAGAAATCTTGGAATCCTGCATTCCAAGCTCATCACTAGATCTAGAAGAACCTGCCAGGACGTCTAGCCAAATACGACCGAAGTACCCATCGGTCTTACACAAATCTCTTAAGGACAGATACAACTCAGATTGGATCTCAGAAAAGCTTAATTGATTAACCTCTCCAATCCGGCTTAAGGCATCGGCGACACTATTAGAAGTACCCTTCCGGTACTCAATGTCATAATGAAATTCTTGGAGCATCTCTGACCATCTAGCCTTACGACCCCTAAGGTCGACCGCATCGTTAATATACTTTAATGCTTGATGGTCAGTAACTATAGAAAACTGGGAGCCATACAAATAATGTCTCCAAACTTTCAGGGCATGAATAACAACAAAAAGTTCCTTGTCATAGGTGGAATACCGCCTTTGAGCAGGATCCAACTTCTTGCTTTCAAAAGCTACCGGTCTACCATCTTGATATAGGACTGCGCCTATAGTATAGTCACTGGCATCCGTTTCAAGTACATACGGCTTGTTAGGATCCACTATGTGTAAATTAGGCGCTGTAGTTACACAGTATTTGAGGTTCTCAAAACTCTGATTCAACTCTTCAGTCCAAGTAACCGGAGGACTGAACTTATTGTGCCGGCTAACTCTTCTAGCCCCTCTGAGGACATTCGTCAAGGCCAATGCAATTAATGCATAGTTCAAGATGAATCTATGAAAAAACCCCGTAAAGCCCAAGAAGGACTTAACCTCCCGGATGGTTTTAGGGATAGGCCATTCACGTACTTGTCGGACTTTATTTGGGTCAATTTCCAACCCATGGTCCGAGATAATGTGACCAAGGTATAACAACCTTTTCTGGTGAACTCTATACCATGGCCAACACCCCTAGAGGGGACCCTCAGGAAGCTGCTCAGGAAACACGTCATTAAATTCTTGCCTAAGTTTCCTAAAAATTTCACCTTCTGGTGAGTTTTCTTGCTTTAGGTTATTAGACATTAATTCCATTTGGAGATTGTAAAATTGCAAACTACGTTTTTCATGGTAAGTAAAATTCTTTAACCAACATAAAGAAGAACTGCCATCAACAACATCCATACATGTAACGGTTTCCAAAGCAGAAAGCATATACGGAGTAGAAATATCAATATTTCCATTCAATTCTATGATTGAGCCGTTATGTAAGAACGACAAACTGTGTGTTACATAGTTTTTCTTTGGTCCCAAACTTGGCTTTTTGCTCCAGTTGCCAGCTTCACTGTGTATCGGTGGTCACTTTGCCTTGTTTCCACCTTTAGCTTCTGCAGCAAATTAGCGTTAATAAAATTATGTGTGGAACCATCGTCAAATAAAACAGTTACGACTTGACCACCCACAACCCCCTTCATCCGAATGAGGTCATGAGGGCCAAAAACAGCCGTATTAAAACAACAATGCTCACACAAAGAATTACCAGCAAAGGAAAGATCTACACTAGATATGCTAGAGTTACCTGGCATCTTAAGATGCCCCCTTAGCTTTCCGTTTCTTTGGACATTCCTTCGCGACATGACCTGGTTCCATGCAATTAAAGCATAGATTGTCGCTTCTGGCTTTCATAAAGGTTTCCTATTCCTAGTCCAAGGTAGATCTTTTCTTCGATTTCTGAACCTGAAGCCCCTTCCTTTGCCTTGTCTTTCGATTTCTTTGGAAAGAAAGGCTTCTTACCCTTTATGTCGGGCAAGACACCAGTCTCAGGCTTAGCCATCATACGAGTATCATCGTAGATTCTGGCGAAGCGAACAACATCCTCGAGGGTAAGAGGCTGGTTCCTCCTGACCTATAGCTGGTAGTCTCTTGGTAACCCAATATAAAATGCAACTTTACTAACAAGGGATCTATTCTAGTTGCAAAACGAGAATAGACCTCCGGAAATTCTTGTAAATACTGATCCAGGGGCCAGTTCCCCATATGGATCGTTGCATACTGACGGTAAAATTCAAAATCATCAAGAATAGGAAGGAAGGCCGCCTTAAAGTCCTTGCAGACATCCTCCCAATTTCTAGGAACTTCAGGCTTACCCCTTATATCTTGCCATCAGGTAAATGCTTTACCTCTCAGATTGATGTTGTTGTGCTCGGATGAATCGTGCATGGAAAAATGCGAATTCCATCGATTCAGCCATTGCAAGACCGCCTCCGGGGTTCTATCCTTCTTTTCCCCTGCAAACACTTCAGGAGTAAACAAGGGTTGATGCACCAATTGCCTTAGCTGCGTCAATTCCTTGAGGTCCTGCTGATCCCGACTGTGCTTGGTTTGCATATCCACAATCTGTTGTTGTAGACTGTTAATAGCCAGCATCAAAGCATCAGGGTCTAAAAAAGAGGTAGTTACCGTAGCCTCTCTAGCAGGGGACATAGACTGTGTGGTAGGAGTAGGCTCCATTTTTACAAGGAGAAGAGAGGTGAATTAAGAAGAGATGATAGAAAAGAATCAAAAGCTACTCAAGGAAGGTAGATACAAGGCTACTCTTGCTGTCTCTCCACAAACCAAATGGTATTGTCCATGGCTGCCAACTCCACCTCTTTTCACAAGAAAACCCATGCATAGGAGAGGTATGCCTCCCTCTCCATGCTTACCCACAGCCTGCCAAGTGGCCATACTTTGCCATCTTGGCTCTATAGTGGCATGCTGGCCACCCACCAGAATTCTGGCCAGTAGGCAGCCAGACACCCCTTACACCCTCATCGCTGGTTACTTCCACTCTTTTCCTCCAAAAACAGCCTTGCTTCGCTGACTTTCGAGAGGAAAAACCTTTCCTTTGGTGCGATGGGGAACTACAGGATTGGTTCCTACTGTACACTGCCACCTGTCTGCTCCTGGACAGTGCCATGTGGTTGTGTATAGAAGGGTCCCGTTCCAGTTTCTTTTTTCAAAAAACTCATCGCTGCACAGACAGTGGAAAAGGTAGTTTTGTCACACTGGGGGGGGGGGGCTTAGAATACAGTTCCATTTCTTTGGAACTGAGAGGAATACAGAGCCGCTCTTGCCTGCCACCTGTCCGGGCCTGGACAGTGCCACGTGGCAAAGTTCTGAGCGCCCTACTTTTTTTTTTTTTTGAAAATTTACTTCCAATAGTCCAAAAACATCGAAGAAGGACAATACACAAAAGTGCATAAAAACACGATTTAAGCCCGTTTTGAATTCCGTCAAAGGCACTGAAACTTACAAGAAAACTACTACGGATCAACACACCTGCTTTCGGCTTACAGTGGCTCTGATACCATATGTTACAATCCTACTTACTGCAAACCTGCAAACCTCCAGGTGCCGGTTAACCACAAGAGACCTCCACCCCGCCGTAGGACCCAATCCGGGTCCACCCACCGTGCCCTGGCCTGTGACCGTATCAAGCTGGATCCGACCTCCCTCCCAGACGACGTCCCATACCACCGCCTAGGCTCTTAGCCATCTCCTGCGTCACGCTAGCAAACATCCTAGCCGTGCACACGCTCTCTATCCACCTCCTCCTAGGTAGATAGAATGGATGGCAAACGAGTCCTCCTCCCCTTGTATACCTCCAAGGAGAGAGACTCCAAGCCATGTGCACACCTAGGTCATGATACGTGGCAACCATGCAGTCTCACGAGTCACCGGTCAAGTCTACAGGCCCAGTCATCGTCCAGTCTCAAGTCTGGGTTTGGGACCCAAGGGAGTTGGGTCCCTAACACTCTGCATCTGCTGATCGTCGCCGGAGGCCAAGATCATCCCTTGCATGAATGTGAGGTCATCATCTAAAAATATTTTTGTGCCCTTTAGTTTGTTTTTAAGTCTCAAAACTGACCAGTTCTCTTCAAGAGTTTTAAAGCGAATAATTTATGTAGCATTATCCTTTTTAGTTCTCCAAGCTCTATCCATTCCTTGTGTAGTGTGTCCTAAGGTGGTTTCCAAAAATCTAGTCGCCTCTTGAATGGCATCTTGCGTATCAACAATACCCCTTACTCTCACATTGAGGGCTTTTTATTCTCTCAACTTCTCTTCAGAAATGGTGGCTGAAATAAAAGTGGACATATGTGGCTCACCATCCGTATCTTTGAAAAGAGATGCCCAAGTTCTCGTTGTTTCCTTGTGATGGACCAGTTCTTGTTCCAGTGCCTGGATCTTTATCACTATTTCTGATGGCTCACTATAATTCTGAGTACCTTCTTTATATGCTGCGAAATCCCGTTTCAACTGTCCATTTTCTTCCCGAAGTAGCTTGCAGCTCATCCAATGTCTTCATCTCTGACTACTCGAGTGATGTGACTTTGAACTTTAATGAGTTCTTCTCACTGATCAGAAAGGTAACCATTCCCTTTGTTTTTCAGCAGTAGTAGGCAACGTGGCAGTATCACAGGTACTGTCTTTCCCAACAGCATGCTGGCCACCCACCAGAATTCTGGCCAGTAGGCAGCCAGACACCCCTTACACCCTCATCACTGGTTACTTCCACTCTTTTCCTCCACGTACAGCCTTGCTTCGCTGACTTTCAAGAGGAAAAACCTTTCCTTTGGTGCGATGGGGAACTACAGGATTGGTTCCTACTGTACACTGCCACCTGTCTGCTCCTGGACAGTGCCATGTGGTTGTGTATAGAAGGGTCCCGTTCCAGTTTCTTTTTTCAAAAAAACTCATCGCTGCACAGACAGCGGAAAAGGTAGTTTTGTCACGCTGGGGGGGGGGGGGGGGCCCTTAGAATACAGTTCCATTTCTTTGAAACTGAGAGGAATACAGAGCCGCTCTTGCCTGCCACCTGTCCGGGTCTGGACAGTGCCACGTGGCAGAGTTCTGAGCGCCCTACTTTTTTTTTTTTTTGAAAATTTACTTCCAATAGTCCAAAAACATCGAAGAAGGACAATACACAAAAGTGCATAAAAACACGATTTAAGCCCGTTTTGAATTCCGTCAAAGGCACTGAAACTTACAAGAAAACTACTACGGATCAACACACCTGCTTTCGGCTTACAGTGGCTCTGATACCATATGTTACAATCCTACTTACTGCAAACCTGCAAACCTCCAGGTGCCGGTTAACCACAAGAGACCGAACGATTCACGTTCCACCCCGCCGTAGGACCTAATCCGGGTCCACCCACCGTGCCCTGGCCTGTGACCGTATCAAGCTGGATCCGACCTCCCTCCCAGACGGCGTCCCATACCACCGCCTAGGCTCTTAGCCATCTCTAGCCTCACGCTAGCAAACATCCTAGCCGTGCACACGCTCTCCATCCACCTCCTCCTAGGTAGATAGAATGGATGGCAAACGAGTCCTCCTCCCCTTGTATACCTCCAAGGAGAGAGACTCCAAGCCATGTGCACACCTAGATCATGATACGTGGCAACCATGCAGTCTCACGAGTCACCGGTCAAGTCTACAGGCCCAGTCATCGTCCAGTCTCAAGTCTGGGTTTGGGACCCAAGGGAGTTGGGTCCTAAACACTCTGCATCTGCTGATCGTTGCTGGAGGCCAAGATCATCCCTTGCATGAATGTGAGGTCATCATCTAAAAATATTTTTGTGCCCTTTAGTTTGTTTTTAAGTCTCAAAACTGACCAGTTCTCTTCAAGAGTTTTAAAGCGAATAATTTATGTAGCATTATCCTTTTTAGTTCTCCAAGCTCTATCCATTCCTTGTGTAGTGTGTCCTAAGGTGGTTTCCAAAAATCTAGTCGCCTCTTGAATGGCATCTTGCGTATCAACAATACCCCTTACTCTCACATTGAGGGCTTTTTGTTCTCTCAACTTCTCTTCAGAAATGGTGGCTGAAATAAAAGTGGACATATGTGGCTCACCATCCGTATCTTTGAAAAGAGATGCCCAAGTTCTTGTTGTTTCCTTGTGATGGACCAGTTCTTGTTCCAGTGCCTGGATCTTTATCACTATTCTGATGGCTCACTATAATTCTGAGTACCTTCTTTATATGCTGCGAAATCCCGTTTCAACTGTCCATTTTCTTCCCGAAGTAGCTTTCAGCTCATCCAATGTCTTCATCTCTGACTACTCGAGTGATGTGACTTTGAACTTTAATAAGTTCTTCTCACTGATCAGAAAGGTAACCATTCCCTTTGTTTTTCAGCAGTAGTAGGCAACGTGGCAGTATCACAGGTACTGTTTTTCCCAACAACAACATTGCCTGTAATGGTGACGGTATATCGAGTCCACATTAGCAATACGTTTTCCAGCAACAACTATGGCAGCGATGGGTATAACAGCAGCAGCAGCAATGATGGTCCCACTTTGTCAAAGAACACATTTGATAGCCTCCCAAGATAGCTTTGGATTGTACCACCTTCCTGTTTTCAATCTCAAATCATGAGAGTTGGTGCGTAATCTTGAAGTGACCAGTTTTTTCATCACAAAATTATCTTCTTTAATATGCCTTGGGATTGAACCATACTTTATATTATTGCATTTTCCACTTTAAGGGTTCGTTCCGACTACCATCAAAGAATTTTTGTGCAAAATAGCCGCGCTGCCTATGTAGGTAGTTGCCACACTGCCTACGCAGGTAGCCATGTTACCTACCCAGGCAACCGTGAAGCCAGCTGCGCAGGCAACTGTGCTGCCTCCTTCTGTTCCTCCTGTCTCTGACCTACCTGTTGTTATCCCTCTCTCTCCTAACTCTCTTCCTGATACTGAACCCATTTGGGCTCTTCCCATAACCCCATCTCTGGTGACGTTTCCATCAACCTCTTCAATGCTTTGTGCATTCACTACCACCGGAAAGAAATGGACTCTCTTCAAGAGTTGATCTTATCACTACAAGCAGACCTTTAGTGGACAGATATATCCATTGTAGAACTCTGACAGGAAATTACATCCGTCAAAGTCTCAAAGACACAGTGCCCTTCCATGTAGCTACTTCAACTATCCAAGACATTGAAAGTTAAGTGGAGCACCATCATGCTGCTGTCCAGATATTCTCAAGGGTCCAGGTAAATCAGATGCTCTAGTTGCTTTCATTTCTGCTACACTTACAGAGAGCAAGGCCCTCAATGTTCATGTTAGAGGCATCCTGGATTCTCAGGATGCCATTAAAGATGCTAAAGATTTTTTGGCAGCTACTCTGTAGCACCATGACAAACAGTTTAGACACTGCCTGGCGTATAAAAAAAGTTGCTAACGCCCTTGTCCTGTGCTTCACTTCATTAGAGCACTGAAGAGATGTCCAGTTGAACCTGTAAATGGTCTGCGTACAATATAATCACTGCCATTAAGCTCTTCCTAGTTGGATATGTTTGGTCTCTGTCAATTTGACGGCATTGATCCGTCTCGTTTTGCATCTCTTTTTGATGTACTGTTTCAGTCGTATACGCCTTTCGGCATGGGGAAGATGTTAATCAAGTTTTCGTTCTTTCTAGGTAGCGACATTCCTCTTCCTCGTGGCTTTTCAACTACATGTTGTGAGTTGTCAGGGTCTCCATTGTAAGCTCTGATCGAATTGTTACCAATTTGCTTGAGCCTCATCAGCTGTAAAACCTCTATAATCTGCAGTAGGATGTCTGTTTCTCTTTATCACCTGATTTAGCATTTTTGACCAGTAGAGGATTCTAAGTCATCGACCGTAGAAACACCCTCAAATCTTAGCATTGATATCTTCCACTTTGAACTTTTAGTCTGCAAAAGGGAGCAGCTCTTGAAGGTCAGTAGTAATTTGTGGTTTAGGCCAATGAGAGGTATCTAAGTAGACGATTTTTCTTGCATGAATGATGATTCTCATTTACTTTCTATGAATTCCAATCCTAAATAGAAGTTTTTTCCCATCGAAAGTGACTTTTCTGTGATCATATTTAGTACCTTGTCCAAAGAGATGACCACTTTGAGACTCTTTTGAGTGTAAAATTTTCGGCAATTGACAATTTTTCCTTGGCTTTACCATTAGCTGTTGCATATACATGCTCGTACATGTCATCCATTGACAGGGAATGTGTATCAACTCTCTAGGCTCCATTTTGGAGTCAACTTTGTTTGGGAATCACATAGAGGAACATAATCAGAACTGTTTAACTAATGGACATAAACCACAGAAAGAAAGCAAAGCTACCATTAGAAGTGAGTTTGAGAGGTAGTATGAAAAAACTACATACACGCCTTCCATTTATTTCTGGACAGAAACATTGACTCTTGGAATTTTTGGTTCCTTGATGGAAAGGTTCCTAACAAAATTCTCATCGCAGATTTTCATATTAGTTGAAGCAGCTTGTTGTGAATGTTTTTTCTGTTAACATGGTTGTTTCTTGTTATTCAGGTCTGTTGCATTTGTGTTCCTGTAGGTAATGCTCGCCTTATCAGGTATTTTGATAGTCGCACTTTCAGTTCTTGGGTCTGTTGGCCTCTTCAGCGCTTTGGGGATCAAATCAACCCTAATCATTGCAGAAGTGATTCCGTTTCTTGTACTTGCGGTAAGTGGTCTGAGTTGCATGTATCGGATATCTGCGTGGTAAGTTTATTATTTAACCTGTATTCTTTATCATTCTTTGACCTCTAGAATATGGGACATTTTCCTTGTCCTCAGAAAAATCTCTTTGGAATATCACTTAGCATAACTATAGGTTGTCTTCTCCGATTGCTGGATGACATTTTGCATAAGCTCTGGTTCTCCTCTTTAAGTGTTGATCTTAACTTATATGTTTGATAGTACAGAAGGTGGTACTCCTGCCAAGCGATGCTTATTTCAGTTTTGAATCTAGAAGGATGACCCATATAATCATAACTTCTTTTGCTGCTTGAGTTGAGCTATTCATGCCTTTGCAGCCTATTCATCCCAAAGAAAAATAACCCTGTGATGCTTTCCATATTGGTCATGTGTGAATTTTGTACAGAGAGGCCTCCTGTGGAAGACAAGGCAGCTGGCCATTTTGTCCCAAACTTAATCAATGAACAACCCCTTTCATAAGGTTCTATATGTTCAATGATTTGCTTTAAGGCTCTCCATGAAAGCAGCGGAGAAGTGCCTCTTGTCCTCTTAATACCTGAAACTGCTTTTGAGTTCACCATGCTCCATGTCTAGCTGGTTAGTCTATAAAGTCCTAGATACCTAAGCTGACTCAAAGAATATAAGAGCTGTGACACAGTATTTGTATTTCGTCTATGTGTTGGTAACTCTTGTTTATGTTTTATGGTCCCTGTCTGTATTTTATGTTATTTATTTTGATTTGTTTTCTAAAATTCTCCTTGCCAATTGTCATTTGCTTCTTAGTCAAAAGTGGGCCTACCCAAGAGAATCTGGATTCTTTTAAACCCAGATAAGAACTTATATTTGGGTACTGATGAGACATAAGTAGCTGGTTGGCTAAAATTTGTTTTCTCTGTTTTGAAGTCTATGTTATTGTTTTAATTTCATAGTTGTAACAGATCGCAATCTGCTGCAAAAACAATCCGGAACGCACGTTCTGGATTGTCAGCAATCCGCAACCCAGATCAGAATGTTAATAAACAAAAAGGAATTGTACCTCCTTATTTCCGGTTCTCTTGAAGCAGTGTGTGAATGGGGCCTCCAAAAACGATGTCCAGATATATGTACAGCCTATCGTCAAACTGATTGAAAAAAAGTGATCAAGGTTTACTACATGCTTCTTACCAGAGAAGCCAATATACCAGACTGACTTGTATCTTAGCTCTAACTGCAACAGGCTACCGCGTGTTGGAGCCGAAGTTAATATGTGGCACAATTGGCATTGGTTGGATGCACAGACTTCAAGCACCATTCAGGTGTGAACTATCAGCAAACATAGATGGTGGCCACAACTGATGCATAAAAATTCTCTGGAATAACCAGCTAATGCTCACCTCCTTTATGCAAAAGCTATGCCTTAATTCTTGACATATTTAGACTCACCTTCACACTTCACCGGCCCCTCAGCATGTAATTGTTCAACAGTCTAGTGCAGATAAAGCAGTATATTCACACCGGTTTATATAGTTCCCTTAAAAAAATTTCAAGGCAAAGCAAAAACATTCAAGGAAAAGTTTTAAAAAAAGGGTCAATTTTTTTTGTTTATTTCAGAAATCCCTAACCCCAATTTCCAAATGGTGTGCCAGATTGTAGGCTGCAGCTATGGAGTCTTTTAATATGGATCTTCGTGCCATTTTTTTTTTCAGAGCTTCACCTTATGATATCACTGACTTCTCAAATTAAATTTTTGAATTTGGATATATTTAAATCTCACATATAGGTAGATACAAAGTGTGGAATTCTAGTCTGACCTGAACACGTATAGATTTTTAAATGAACATCTTCCTAGCTGTCTCTCGTGTTTACAAGATATGAAATATGAAATATGAATTTTATTTCTTTGTTCACTTTCCAATGATTCAGGAAATGGTGGCACACAGTGTGTGGCCATATATCCCTTCTCACAAATTCTCAATTTCACTAACATTTTCTCTTGAATTCATGTTTTTATCATATAGAATAGTAATATTAACTGCACTTAACTAAAAAAAAGAACGATTCTCTAAACCCTAACGAAACCATGAACCGCGATGCTGAACTGCAAGTATGGTACAACATAATGGTTGTTCAAACGCGCTAGATGCCTTCTTATTTATGCGCATTTTGTTTTCTCTTTCTACCCTCATCTACCTTTAAGTACCTACCCAACCTACTCATCTACCAAACCTACTTCAATTGCCTTACCTAGCTACCTACTAGTCAAAGATAGGTACAAGGTACTTTCAACTTAGGCTATTGTAGATGCTTGATTTAGGCTCTACCAAATATAGAAAATTTATCGTATGGGTCTAAAAACAATCTTTTGGCCTGTACAATTTAATTTCTAGATTTATGGCCCGCAGATGGCTCTGGTACTGTTTGATTGGTTGCAAATGCTAAAAGAGCCTTCTTAGATCCTGCAAAAAGCTTCTTTGTCCTGCAAAAGATACTGGTACAGTCTTTTGATTCGAACTGTATGGGCCTGAAAGCCTTTTGTATGGGGACAGGTACAAAATTGTATCCAATATTTTTTGACCTGCAACAGCTTGTAACAGTCAACAAATCTATCTCAGAAATCCATAGATCCACAGAAACGCCCTGTTACTGATCTTGTAGTACATTTGTATGGGGTCATGTACTGTCCCCTGCAGGTAGTTTATTGGCCTGCTCCAACTCTGTTATACTCCTTTCCTGGTTCAGACCTGTAGCAAATTACAGAACTGCAGTACACCTAGAAAACACCAGAACTGCAAAAAACATTCTAAAACTCATTGTACGGACTTGTACAGGATTGTACTATGTTATTGTAGTATCCTGCTCTAATACCATGAAGATTAGCTATCAATTTTTGACTAATCAGGATTTGAATTGAGAATACTCTTAACCAATCAAGAATGCTAAAATTAGAATGATTAACTCTAGATGGTACTAGACAGAGTACACTTCACTACCATTTAAAGAGATATGCAGCATTCATTAAATGAAGTACAACGAGAAGGTACCAAAATTATCATCCTTCATTAAGTCTTGCTGACACAAGTACAAGTAGCATTCTATAAATGGTAACATTAAGTACAATCACAAGAGTACAATGAGGCATCAAGTACAAAAATAATGGCCGTTCAGACTCACTCGAGGCGTTCTTACTTATAGGCATTTTGTTTTCTCTTTCTAGCCTCACCTCCCCCTTTGTACCTACTCTACCTACCATACCTACCTACCTACCTACCTACTAGTCAAAGATAGGTACAATGTACTAGTTTGATGTAGGCTACTGAAGAGGCACGATGTAGGCCCTACCAAATATAGGAAAATTTCATATGAGTCTAAAAACAAACTTTTGGCCTGTACAATTTAATTTCTAGATTTACATTAATCATTTAACAATACCTTTAACTTTTTACTTCTGTTTGACAGCTGTACTTGTATAAGCTTTGCTTGTATGTCGAATGTATTGTTATTTCTGTAATAATGTTAAAGCCCATTACACAGGTGGGAGTTGACAATATGTGTATCTTAGTCCATGCAATGAAAAGGCAAGATGCAAGGCTGCCTGTGGATGGACGTGTTGGTCATGCCTTGGCTGAAGTTGGACCCTCAATCACATTGGCAAGTTTGTCTGAGGTTTTAGCCTTTGGTGTTGGATGCTTCACTCCCATGCCAGCTTGTAGGGTATTTTCTATGTTTGCAGGTAAAGCTTATTATATTATTTGGTTAATGTTTTAATATGTGTGCTTCGTTCTGTGCAGATTCAGCTCATAGTTATATGAAGATTTCCCTAGGATTTTTTAACAAAAGTCTTTTGCAAATGTAGTTTAAGCATTAACTCTCACATGTATTGCAACATTGTTGGCAATGTGATCATTGTGCAGCTGTTGCAGTCCTATTGGACTTTCTGTTACAAGTGACAGCCTTTGTTGCCCTTATAACATATGATATCAAGCGAGAGGAATCAGATCGGGTTGATTGTTTTCCATGTATATCAGTTCCCTTAGAACGTGAAGACGAAGCATCTATATCAGGTGGACTACCTCATTCTATGTCTTGTTTCTGCCATCGGCTCCTTTCTTTTGCCAAATTTCCAGCGAGTGGTTCCTTGTTTCAAAGTCGAGTTTAACCGCAGACCTCCGAACTATGTTTCACTCTTGTTTCATCAAGACTAGTAAAATGCTAGCAGCACTATGAGTTGTGGTCTTTCCTAGCATATTTTGTAGGAGAATGTCGTATTTTTAGCAAGGAAATAGTCTTTCATGTCTTATTCATAACTCTTAGATTACTTTTTTGTGCAAGCCAGAAGAACAGCAACAAGCACGTGGCCCACTTGTATGGTACATGCAGGTTGGTAGAAATGTTCTTTTTTGTTGTTGATTTATGAAAATGAGCGATTCTTTTAGTTAGGGAGAAACAGTCATTGTTATACAGTAATGTGTAGATTGTGATATCTGTGTTTTGCAGAAAATTCATGCTCCTTTCTTACAACTACGTTTGGTAAAAGCTGCTGTTTTGGCAATCTTTTGCGCCATGTTTCTGGCAAGCATTGTAAGTTACTTTGCTTTGATTCTAGAGCTTGCTCGTATAGCAGTGATCAGATTACCAGACACATTCTTTTGGTTTCTAGGAGCAGAAATTTTTTGAGCTCAAAATCTGTTCATTATGTGAAGATGATGACAATCACAACTTTTGTGCACTGTAAGCAAGTAGAATTGTACTTCAGAACATTTTTGGTGATTGTACTATAATTGTGTATTGAATAATTGCATAATGATATGGCATATATACATCCTTGTATATTCAAATTCCTAAAGTAACTGCAAAAGGTTTTAGATTTTACATCACCAATATTTATAAAGTTTTGTGCTCCATGTTGCTTTTCAGTGTCTAATTATAAATATAATGCGCAGCTCACAAAAACCAATTTGTGCAAGCTATGAAACCAGTTTGTAGATAATCTTTTGTCACAATTGAAACGTGAGATTATTTATTGTTCTGATCCTTCTAACTACTGCTGAAGAAATCGATGTCTACTCTTGGTTGGGATGCACTTCATAAATTTTATTAACACTTTCTTCCCAGGATTTTCTTGAAGTGCTTTTTTGAGAAAAGATTGTTACAGAAGAAGGCCAAAAGCTATTGAGCCTATTTAGCAATATACAATACTATATATAGTTATGTAGCTGATATGATATCAACAAACTTTAAATGAATCGGTTTGCAAAACTATCGGCCTTAAATTATTAAGTGGTCTCAAGTGGCTTAATCTTTTCTAATTTTTATCCAAACTTTGTATAACTAGGTTGAGTAAGTTAGCATCCTGCGTATAACAGTTATGAACGGATTCATAGCAGATCAATAGCTAAGCTAGGAAAGCAGCACATAGGCAGGAATTAACCCTAGAGAGCGATAAAGAGAATGCTTAAGGAGGCTAAGAGAAGGAATCAATATCATCAGCTAAGAAATGAACAACAATGAACCCACAAGGAAGCCCTAATGTGGAGCCTTCCAAAGGATAAGATAATGTTCAGCTAAACCAATCAAAGAGGATAAGGAGGATAATAGTACGCCCTCCTGTAGGAGGACCCCCACTTCAATATCATATAGTCAAGTAACTACTAAATGATTAAATGGGGCCAAAGGCCAGTACATGAATAAAAAGGGCCCAAAGGGCCTACATATATGCATAGCAGTAAAGTAATAAAGAACACGGCGAATGTAATGTGTTGAGTTCATAATGCTCCCTTGCAGAAAAACCCCCTCGGGCTAAAAGAAGAGGCAGCAGATAATCATGTAGCAACAAGCCTTGGTGGATCAGCAATTGTAGCAGATGTAGAGGATTGAACAAGTACAACAAGGGCATGAGCCTGGTCCGCAAGTAATGGTGTATTGTAAAGAACATCTATAGACTCCCATGTGGCCTCCTCGATAGGATAATCATCCCAGTGGACCAAAACCTGTTGTCGATGTCAACTATGTTGAAGATGAATCTGAAGTATAGTAGTTGGTAATAAAGGAAATAGCTTTGGATTATCAAGAAAGGCAACATCACGAGGAGCTTCATCCTCAATAGTAGCACGTAATAGACTAACATGAAAGACATCACATGCACATGTAGAGGGTGGTAGCTTGAAATGATAAGCATTGGACTGAGACACTCCCATATGTGGTAAGGCCCAAAGTAGCGTAGTGAAGCTTCTCAATAGAAGTGTGGCCCTGAACAAAATAATGTCATGCAAAGCAAAGCGAATATAAACCATATCACCAATCTGAAACTGAACATGGCGACGATGGCGGTCTACAGAGGTCTGGTAACGTTGTGGAACATGCTGTAGATGTGTACTTGCTCGAGTAATAAGCTCGTGGGCACCTGATAAAAAGGAAGCAAGAGTAACAAGTGCATCATTAGGTGGAAGAGGAACTATTGGTAAGAAAGGAGCGTAACCATGAGCTAGTAAAAATGGGGAGACACTAGTGCTGGTCTTGATAGAGCTATTATAGCTATACTCTGCCAAACATAAATGTTGATTCTAATTCCCCGAAGGAGTAACAAAATGGCGAAGATAATCCTCAAGGACCTGGCTAAGGACCTCGGACTGTCCATCGGCAGTTGTAGGATGATAACCAATACCCATAAAAAGGTGAACATCTAAAATATGCATAAGCTCTGTCCAGAATATAGAGGTGAACTTACTGTCGTGATCAGATTGTATAGAACGTGGAAATCCATGGAGTTGGAAAATCTTTGATCAAAATAAACGAGCACACTGCTTTGTTGTAATAGTGCTGCAAACCGGGATGAGATGTGCCTGCTTTGAGAGCCGATCAACCACCACCATACATACTCGAGTCATGACCATGCTGGGTAAAAGGAAGGCCAATGATGAAGTCCATAGAAATATCTATCCACTGGTGATGAGGAATGGGCCAAATTTGGAGCAAGCCAACAGACTTGGCATGGGGGGTACTTATTACGAGCACAGAAAGTACATTAACGGATAAGAAGTGCAAGCTCAAACTTCATGGATGGCCAGTAGAAATGGTCCTCAAGACGAGCATAAGACTTCTGAAAACTAAAATGATCACCAACAGGGGAAGAATGTTCATCAGATAACAACTTAGAACGAACATCAATGGTACTGGGGATACAAAGGGAACCATGATCAACAATGGAATAAACCCAATGTGGACGAGATGAAGGAAGTGGAGCAGAAATATAAACATCATGGTACAAGTAAGATAAGCAAAAGGTAAAGCATCAAAACAAGGGAGGATTGTAGCAACAAGGCTATGTAATAGAGTGGGAAGATGGGATAAAGCGTCAACAATGATGTAGCCCTATATGAAATGTCAAATTGATAGCTCTGCAAGTCATAAAATTGTTCATTGATCATGTAGATTGCATGGGCTTCCGAAGGCCATTGTCTCAAATAGGGATCCCAAGTTCAGAGGAACATTCTGGACAACAATGTTTTGCCAAGTTGGGAACACAATTGCGGATGAGTACACCCATGGATGGATAGGTACACTGAGAGAGTCAACCATGTCCTAGAGGATATGCTTAGAGCATATGTTAGCATACTAACTGGGTAAAACATTTGCCACTAGTAGAGTATGTGTATAACAATAAAAAGCATGCATTCACAAGAACGAGCTCATTTAAGCTCAATTATGGATTCCAGCTGACGAGTCCAACGACTCGAGGGATTCCTAGGAAAGTACCTAGGGCTCAGAGTTCTTGACTAAAATGTAGGCTAAGTTAGCATGTCAAACTCTTTCCAAGGCTCGCGCTAGAGCGGAGACTTTATGCATGTGAAAATCGCTCGTATAGGGAATTTAAGAGAGATGATATGGTCTTTTAATTAGTGCCGCCTAAATCTAAGGTGATGACATCTGGCAAGTGTGCAAAGCTATCTCCAAGGTACTGTGGACCATGACAAATTATTAAAAAGGTCAGTGAGGTAGCTTATAAGTTACAACTGCCTGAGGGATGCAAAGTACATCTAATTTTTCCCAGTGGGCAGCTCAAAAACTATAATAAGAAAGCTAGAATTAAGTTGGTTTAACATAAGGATTAATTTTATGGTCTTCTTTACCGGTAATCTATACAAGGAAATTGATAGTAGCTATTTACAGCTTGAATTTGACCAAGAGATAAAACATTCAGCATCCAAAAAACTACAAGTACAAAAATATTTACTGCTTTAAAAGTTTAACTTTGCTGTCAAGAATGCTATTGAGTTCTTAGATTTCATAAATGTTTGCATAAGATTGTATATGGTATTCCAAGGTAACATAGCTTTGGCTATCCCTTTCTCTTAACGTTTGTCTTTGAACCAGGCATTATCCACAAGGCTCTCAGTTGGTTTGGATCAGAAAGTGGTTCTTCCTCGTGATTCATATTTGCAGGTACAATGCTTCAGTGTCCGGATCTTTGTGGTTTTATATAATCCTTCAGAAAGGGCTCTTATTCAATTGTTCATCTTCATACTTGATTTTACTGAGCTACTACCTAATCTTTTTGAGCATGTATCTACGCATAATAAACTATCTTTTTGAAGCCCTATAAACATCAAGACTTTGTTCATAAATGCTTTGCAAACCTTGGACCATTGGATGATAGATAGGGTTGCAGATGTTTTCAAAACTTCCAAAATTTGTCAATTTATGCATGGTTCGTTTATAATATAGCTTGTGACCTTAATCTACAAGTGTTGTGGCATAATTTTGGAAAGGATACTAGTCCTACTTCATGGTATGATTTACCGTGTATGTTTAGAATTCACATTTCTCCCCTTTATGAGCATTTTGGAAGTTCGCAGTGCTTGGATAGTTTGCAAGCAAAAGATGGATATTCAATAAATTGTTGACAAGCATTGAAAAAATTTGCATGATTGGGTATGTTAAGTATAGAACTTAAAATAATCATTGAATCTAGGAACTCATATATGGGAAGATATTCTAATATTTTTTTAGTCTGTGATTAGAAATGTAAATGCTCATTTGTGTAGGTATTTCTGCTTATAACGATAAGAAGAATCCATTCATAAAGGTTCATCCAAACTCGATCATGATTTATGGTCGCCTATCTATAAGGATTTCCTTAAAAGGCCCTAATGTTACATTTTTATTTGAATTGTACGTGTGCTACAAGAGATGGCAAAAAGTCATGTCTTGAAGGCTAGGATGAAAGCTATGAGATACACAAGAACTGGACTATGCACACATTCAAAGTCATGTACTTAACTGTTATCTTGGTGCCACCAAGGTTTAAGGTTATAAAGACTAGTGAATGTTTAACATTGTCCCTATGTTTTTGGTTGTGGCATGGCACATCAGTGTGCTATAGTTGCTTATGGGGTCCAAGATACAATGATGCTTTATAAGTGGACTGAAGAAGTTCTTACTGGAATTTGATAATGCATTGATGTTACTCTAACTTTGCATGGGTAAGAAATAAAAGACCATGAGAGAAAAAAAGCACTATGGTGTGAGAGAGTAATAGTTGGGACTGAATCCTTACAGAGTCTGTAGCCGTTTGGTCAGCACTTTTATATTCAGTGTTGCTACTTGGGAGTCCAGAGGCTATAACAAAAACATGAATAATGTTTCTTGTGGCAAAAAATGTTGAATACTATTCAACTGTGAACCTTGGGAAGTTGATGGTACCAATCCAACACATTCAGGAGCAGGATTTTTACTTCTGTGGTAAATTCAATGAATGAGATACATGAGTCATGCAATGGTGAGCTAAATGTCAATCACAATGTGAATAATAGTAATAATTGATCATTCTTGTGGCCATAACTGTGTTGAGGGCTACAATTTAGAAACTACCAAGTTTACCTTTGAGCCATGTCAATTCAGGCTACCTACAAGGCACAAGAGCCAGTCCTATTTCTAGTATATAACTGCAAGTGGATATGAAGCTGTAGTAAGCAACAAAGAACTCAAGATGAGCCTTCATATGTATTTAAAAAAACATTTAAGTCATCTTTTCTGGTCCTTCTGGCTAAAGTTTGCACATCAGTGGATGTCACTTGATGAAAATTTTATTATAGTTCTGATGAGAGCACAAACTGGTACTACTAAATTTATAATGTAGCGAGCTGGTTTTCTTGATATTTCAAAATGTTTCAACTTATGAAACAATACAATGATAGTGACTTTTATTAGGTGTTGAGTTTAGCAAGTATATTTGGTGACTTCATGGTTTAGAATGCCTTACTCCTTATGATACAGGGATATTTCAATAACATGACTGAGTTCCTACGAGTTGGCCCTCCAGTATATCTCGTTGTGCAAGATTATAATTACAGGTATCTGTAGCTGTGCCTATTTTCAACAATTCAAGTTGTTTTCCTGATTTCCATCTGTGAATATAGAGATACATGGAGATCATAAGGCACTAAATTATGCTTCTTTTCTCCAAAAAGGATGAGTGAAGAATCTTGGGCTTGATCACTTTCTTTTTTGGCTTTACACAGTGCTGCAAGTAACCAAACAAATCTGATTTGCTCTATCAGTAACTGCGATCCAAATTCGCTGCTTAGTGAGGTAAACGTCCAGCATGTTTCCAACAAACTGTGTTGACTAATCTGATGCAAATAATTAAAGATTTCCTCTTTTTATAGGTTTCGATAGAATGCAGAATCACGGTATAAGGTTTAAAATATAAGAGGGTATTTTGTAAGCATATCATTAACATTATGTCTCGATCTGGACTTGTGCA